>JASCZW010005185.1:0-68517 GCA_034211315.2 Aedes japonicus
AGTCTGTTACGCGACGTGCTGTATCCTGCTGCTTGCTGACCTGTGATATCCGAGCATCAACTACCTGGATTTCGCGTAAGAAGCGGTCAACAACGTCGAACCTCATGACGCACACCCACAGTGCTGATCAGCCCGAGCCTGGAAAAGCGGTGTGGCCAGGTTGACGCAATTCCACGTTACGACTTCTCAAAAGCGTTTGACAAGGTACCTCGCGTGTTGGCAATTGAGAAAAATTGAACCGCCTGGGGACTACCTTCTTGGATCATTCAGTGGCTGAAATCATATCTGTCTGCGCGCAAAGCTTTTTTCAAAGTGCACGATGCTAGGGTCGAATGTATTTGATATTCCTTCCGGCGTCCCGCAGAGCAGTCATCTTGATCCTCTGATATTCATGCTCTTATCAATGATATGTGCGATAGCCTCAAGTCTGGGGAAACTGCTCTATGCAGATGACTTAAAGCTGTTTCGCGTGATTAAGTCGCTTGTGGATTGCGGTGCGCCGCAAGCTGATATTGAACGTGTTTCAACTTGGTGCGAAATGAACGGAATGCAAATAGAATGCGGCGAAATGTAAAGTAATGACGTTCACTCGATGTCGGACTACTGCATCTTTGCCTACGAGCTGAAAAACTTGCCATTGAAAAGTCACGTCGATCAAGGATCTTGGCGTCATACCTGATAGTAAACTTCGCTTTAACGAACACATCTCAGTGACAACTGCGAAAGCCAATGCGATGCTGAGGTTTCCTACGCGGAACCACAGCCCATTTCAATGACGTGCATGCGCTGAAGGCCCTGTTCTGTGCTTTAGTTCGCAGTGTGCTTGAATATGGAGTGCAGGTTTGGGCTCCGTATCATGCCGCTCCATATGGCTGCCGTATTGAGAGAGTCCAGAAGCGCTTCGCAAGGTAGCGCTCTGCGTGGCCTGCCATGGAACGACCCAGTGAACCTACCGCCATACGAACATCGATGCGCACTCCTCGATTTACAAAACCGCTGGTGAGTCGTCGAGTGATGCTTAAAGGTTGTTCATTTTCGACGTGCGCAAAGTGCAGCATCGACTGTACGCAGCCATCTCCGAAAAATGTGAGGTTTTATGTACCTACTCGTCAGCTCCCAAGTCGGCAAACTGCTGTGGATCCCCAGCCATCGAACAAATTACGGCCTGAACAATCCACTGGATTTATGTTTGTAGACGTTTCAATGAAGTGTGTGACTGTTTCGATTTTAATGTTAGCGAAGTAGTTTTTAAACATAGAATTTAAGAGTGTCGATTAACCGGTCTGTGCCGACTTTTGTGTCGAAAGATGTTTGTCAAACAAATAAATAACGAGGAAACTCAACAAAAACTTTCTGCACAGAAACAAAAGCGTTCACGATAAATGATGAAAACTGCGCTACGAAACTAGTTCACGTTTTTCATGATTTTCACCTGCAAAACGTGGAACTAGTTCCCGATTACGTGATTCAGGTTCACGGTGTATTTTATGCTTGTTCTCGAATTCATTACTTTCCAGTTCACGGATCCGGCACGGATTTTTTTCTGTGCAGAAATTCGAGACTCACTTACAAGCATCGTGTGTCAAACGTTTTGAGTTCGATGCTGTTGCAGCATGCAGTAGGAAAGCGACTCGATCATTGCACTGATTGCGTCATCAGTACCCGGACATTGATAGTTCAGGGAGCTTGTTTTGCGTGGACTTAGAATATTTTCGGTATGATCGGATAGAGATTTGTGCTCTAATTTTATTACGATTGAAGTAAGGTTGCAGGAATAACATAACTCCAGCGCTTGTTTGCACATCGATTCCCTGCATCTGATCATACAGAATCCGGAAAGTCCAGTGAGGTTTTCTGATTGAGCGGTACGAGTTCTCTTTTACACCTTGTAAACAAGCTCCTGGACTGTCAAAAAGTGAGGTTGGCCCATTCCGGTGCAATGATCTATAGGTGATTCGGTTTTATCTCTTCTCGGTGGCAGGTAGAATTGAAACATCCGATCCAGTGTCGATCAAGAAACGAATGTTATTAACCCGGTCGAAACAGATAAGCCAGATGGCGCTATTTAATTTTTTAACCCATCTTTGAATGCTTTTGGTTCGCGGCTACTGATAAGCGTTCATGCCTTATTTTTTGTGGTACTGCCTCTCATTGAATTCTGCCGCACTCTCGACTTCTCGCGTTTTTGCCTCTGCCGGTTCCCTTGGCTTTAGCCCGTAAATTTCTGCCCTAAGATAAGCGATTTGTTCTCCGAGTTCCTCCTGAGTATGGAGTATTGCTTGTGAAATAGCTGTACGTGAGAGCAGGAAGAACCTACCATCTTATCCGCCATTTCAGCCAACTTAGCAAGTGTGCCATCATGGATCGTCACTACGGTTTTAACGATCACAGGAAGCCGTTGCAAAAACAACATTTTCATTAATCCGTCGTCAACATTTAGCCCAGCTGCCAGATCCTGCATCCGGGCTAGCAGATGCGTCGGCTTCATGTCGCCCAAATCGCAAGAGTTCAACAATTTTTTCCGTTTTTGCTTGTGGCGGCCTTTCGAATCGTCTCGACAATCTGGTTTGCAATCAAATCAGAGATGTGACATAGCATGCTCTGGTCCAGCGATTATGTAGGTAAAATTTGGTTGCCTCGCGCGTAACTCCTGCCAGGATAAACTGGGCTTCGCCCTGAGCGAACAACATAGCCGGGTCGTTCTTCCAAAAATAGCAACGGGGGTAGCAACCGCTGAGGTTTTCTCCGCTGGGTGCTGTCCTCCAGTCGCAATTTTTTCCGGTCGAAATCGAAAACATGATGGCGATATTTTCGCGAAATTCCGTACGGATGGAACACGGTATAAACGACCGGTTTTCGCGTGACTTTAATACGTCGGGGTCACCAATGTGGTCGAATGCGGACGGACGTGGAAAACCGAATTAATAAACGGAAAATCAATTATTTAATCGTGTTTAATTTCGCTTTAACTCTAGCGCGTGGTTGTACGTTCGTTATTTCACTTTTTCTCTGAGTTCGATGAGTAGCTAGTAATTTTGGAGGTAACTGTGTGCGTAGCCACAAGGGGTGTGCCAATTTACACAGTTTTATTAGTTGATAAATATCGTAGTATGCTTTCGGAATTTGTTTTTAAGTTTAAAAATTCAACTTTTTAATTAATTTACATTTATTTAAAATCTCCTTCATTCAAAAAACTGTAGATAAACACAAGATAACTTGGAGGGAAGAAAATTATGTACTTATGTGCTTGGAAACATATGGAATATTTGGAAACATGTAGGTATGTTTACCTGCCTGTTTCTGAGAGCAAGAACGCAATATACAAATTTTGGAACTCATCTAGCGTTATATCAGAGAAATCACGCATCATTCAACACATTATGGCAATCAGATGCATTTTATTTTGAGACAACCTATGCGTAAAAAACATTCTTCTGTTTAGTGTATGACATCATCGTCTTGAAGCGTGACAAAAGTTATTTTGTTTTACTTAAAAAAAAAAAACTTAAATTTCATTACTATAGAATCAAGCTGCTACAAATTGCTAAAATGGCCGTGTAAAATCCGACATCAACGTCTCGAATCAGGTCTTTCTTCTCACAATTGCGGTCTTACTTTTGCCTAATAAAATTGCATGCGGGTAAAACGTCTTCCACATGTTTACACATAATACTTTAAAATGGGTGAAAATTTGTTCGTCTTTTTTCCTCGTCTCGCAATCGTTTTGTAAAAATGGCTTATCACACTCGATGTTTGATCCGCTTTTTTATCGCTTACAATCTAGAAGTTGATTAATCTACACAAATAAAAAAAATAAAATGTTTAAGTAGAAATCCGGGAATTACTCGTGATCGCACATCGAGCACGAGTATTGCTACTTCGACGTCGACAGGTTTTGTTGGCACCTGCAGAACTTTATGCCCCACCGGTTTTGAACTCTAGTTCAAAACGGCAATCTCAGAAGGTATACATCAGCGCATGTAGTAGATCGAGGTTAGCGAGAGCGAGTAATTCCCGGGACATCAGTCAGTTGTGGAAGGATCCATTAGGGGTCGTCCACGAATGGGAGATTCAAGCTGATTGTCAATCGGTTCTTATCTGGCTGGTATAATCTCGCAGATAGTATAGGTATCCTCGTCGTCGATGGTGAAGAATTTTCTGAAATCTCTGACTGATCACCAGTTCTTTGCCGAACCGATCAGCTTGATGCAGGAAAGAGGTTGCGGCTTGTTGGACGGTCCAAATTTACTGAGCCACTGGATTTCGGCGTCGTCTATGTCAAAATGTACGACCCATTTCGGGCGGGACTTGCGGCCAATGAGTGTGGGAAATCCGAGTGATCGACTGCCAAACGATGATCGATGGTGGACGCATCAATGGCTGGTGATGCGTTAGGTGGTTTTGACTTATAGCGATTGGATCGCCTTTGAAATCGTTCGAATCCATCCGGGATTGTTGATCACATAGTCCAAGCTCCAGAATACGATCTACTCTCAATTCTAACCAATATGTGTGCACTGTTGGCGTCCTGCCACGGGCTGAAGTACAGTGATGCCACTTCGTATTTAGTGGGACTCAAGGTGGCAATCAAGCTTGGTTCTTCCGTAGTGCACCTTCGATGGCACCTTTTGCAGCGCAACTCGCGCGTTCTCTCGTGATTAGAGACGGCGCAGCCGCCAAAATCCACTGGTGGGAATGTCCGACAGCCCGTAGACGTGCTACGCACCTGTATTTCTGGGACAACCATTTTCGTCTGGGTTAACACCATTTGTTTAATAGGCACCATCCGTTGTACGCAGATGATCCAGGCATTGCTCGATGGTCTGAATGCCATCGTACCAGTGAGTCTCTTGATCAAGGCGAGACTCGATCGTCTTGTTCAGTGTGCTGCAATCTGTGGGAAATATAAATTGAGGTTTGTGTGTGCTCGGTATTCAAAAATATATTCCACCAATTATTTCACTCAGGATTACGCGGGTTACGAGCAAATGGAATGTTTGTTCAAGCTTAATGAATTCATGAAGGTATTAGTTTTCACAACCTAACATAACCTCACAAATGAATCGGATGAATTTCTTTTGACAGGAGTCCGTGGTCGTCTATTGTGATCTGTTTGAATTCGAAAACAAACAAACTAGAGTCCCTATATAGGGACTCTAGGGACTCTAAAACAAACCACGAATACCTGTCAAAAATGAATTCCATTCATCAGGCTGAACCACACGTTCACTAGTGACGTCATCTTGCAAAATTCTATTGCAGACAGGGATGCCATATTCACAAACATGTCTGTAAATTTGCAGACTTTTCATTTTTATTGCATACTTTTATAACGATGCAGACATTTTTTTTTATGTTGCAGACATTTACAGACATTTGAGAGATTTTTCAAAATTTCATATAAAGGTATTCTCTAGAGTTCGGATTTTAAACGTACGAGGATCTGAACAATATAGTAGGTACGGTAAGAATCTTTATTGAAATATTTTAAAATATCGTAGGTATCATTTAAAGTAGAATTCCTTGAAGAATCGAATTCGGTGGGCCACATGAAGACACAATGGGCCCGGAGATAAGTATCGTATAGGCCCTTTCCGAGAGTAACATGGAGTACCTACTTATGGTAGTGTTCAATCCCACGCGTGTTCAATCCCATGCAAAAAATTACTGTCAAAGCGTTGGTAATATGGGTCCTTTGCTATTAAGGGGACGTTCCCCTGGATTTGGGCAAAAATAAGGCAAAGTTTGTATTTTTATCGTGGGAGAATGAAAAAGCGCACGAACTTTCGGTTTCGACGATTAAATTTAATTATTATTCAAAATTTCAAAGAAATAAAAAATTGTGAAAATTCAAAATAGCGATTTCCGTAAGCCTCTGCGCGCAAAACATAGGGCAACAACTTTGAGCCTGCAGCCTCTTGTAGTGGACAGAAATCAAATCTAGTTATTATTTCTGAAAGATAATGAATTAAATTTCAGACAATTTAAGCTTAAAATCATTGCAAAGTGATCATTTGAACTGAAAAGTTTAATTTTTCGTTACTTTTTTTTAATTTCAAGCGTGTTCAAAAATTATGAATAATTAATAATTAATGCCAATTTTTAGTTCAAGCCGTACAAAAAGTTATAACCTTTCAAACAGTTATTTGATAGAGGGAATCGGATTAATAGTTCAAGCCCGGGGCTTGAAGTTAGATTGAAAAACATGGTTTCGAGAAATTGCCATTTTGTAGCCGCCATTTTGAGTTTTCAAAATTTTTTTATTTTTTTTCAAATTTTGAATAATTATCAAATTTAATCCTCAAAATCGGAAATTCGCGCGCCTTTTCATTCTCCCACGAAATAAATACAAACTTTGCCTTATTTTTGCCCAAATCCAGGGGAAAGTCCCCTTAAGTCACAACAATCAAATCAAATTTGAGACATTTAGAGACTTCCTCGAAAAAAAAGCTTCTCTTATGGTCAGGTAGAAAATTCTCAGAAGTATTGGGAGCAAGCAGTTCATTTAAGAAGAACCTTTAAAAATTCATTACCGAAGGTCAAGATCATACTTACCAGAATTTCAAGACAGAACTTCCCCAAGAATCAGGAGAGCACTTATCAGAGCTTCAGAAGTTCTCTGAAGTTTGGAATTTTTCAGAGGTTTTGGAGTTCTTCCCAGAAATCAAGATTGAACTTCCCAGAAGTTCAGAAAAGAAAACTTTACCAAATTTAAAACGGGAGCTAACCTGGAAGGGCACTACCTATACTTTCTCAAAAAATTAGGAAAAAAAATCCTCAGGATGATGCGTCATAGAAGTTGAGGAAAGAACTTCTCACAAGTTCAGGAAATAGCTTCCCAGAAGTTCCGGAAGAAACTTCTCGAAAGGTAAGTTGGAACTTCTTAGAAGTGCTTGGCAGCTTTTCCAAAGCTCAGAGGAGAACATTCTGCATTTCAGAATAAGGATTTCTCAAAATTCTTTAGAGAGAAAAAAATGAAACTTTCCAGGAACATTGGGAGTACTTCCTTTTAATATGAGCACGAATTTCCCAATAGTTCCGGAACAAACTTCCCCAATGTTCTTGAGAAAACTTCCCAAAAGTTCAGAAGAGGACTTCTCAGAAGTCCAGGAAGAAGGGAATTATCCTAAAAAATTTGGAATGAAATTTTCCTCGCAGTTCCGTGTGGGCCCAATGAGATGTTTGGTAAGCATAAGCCCAGGAAAAAACTTCCCGAATTTCAGGGAGGAAACCTACCAGAGGTCTCAGATAGATTTTTTTCAAAAATCAGTAAAGAACCTCAGAAGCTCACAAGAGGACTTCTCAGAAGTTGCGAAGAGACTAAAAGTTTAGTTCGGATACATCGAACTTCCAAAACTTCTCAGAGAGCTCTAAGCTCACGAAATTCCAGAAGCTGAGGTAGATTATTTTGATAAAATCAGGAAGAAACTTTTCAGAATTATAGGGGATCTTTCTAGTAGTTCAAGCAGAAATTTCTCAGAAATTCAGGAACAAACTTCTCCGAAGTTCAGGAGAATACTCCCTGAAGTTCAGAAGAGATTATTTCGGCAGTTCATAAAAGAATTTCTCAAAAGTTCAGGATGAGACTTCTAACAACTTAAGAAGATTTTCCAAGAAATTCTGGAGAGTACTTTCTCAAAGTTTTGCAGACACTTTCCTCGTAGTTCAGGATAGGACTTATCAGAAGTTTAGAAAGTAACTATGTTCAGGAAAAAATTGCCAAATGTTTCGGAAAGGTAAGGTTGGGTCTCCTAAATGTGAATTTCGAAGAAAATAAGGAGTGGCTGCCAAGAAGTTCATGAGGAATTTTGCCTGAATTTTAGGAGGAAACTTCCCAGAATAAAGCAACGAGCCTTGTAGAAGATTAGGAAGAGAGTTTCGCTGAAATGTAAGAGATAATCACTAACTAATCGAAGAAGCAGTCTATACAAAAATCATTCATATGTCCATAATAATATTGATGATCATGAGTGATGATGACATCATATTAAAATATGGTACACACCATCAATGGTTATTGTTGAATAAAAAAAAAGTCTGTCGAATTTATCTAATGAAAACTAAATTTTGATTTTAAAAAACAAAACTGGAAAGAGCGTTACAGGGGGAAAAAGTATAGAAAATCTTGTCATCTATGCGAATGCTTCCAAGCATCATGTGTCACTTTAAAAATATGACACAATAGTGTAAATTTGTTTATATAATCACACAAATAGCCATAATGACATAACTCGCTCTCTTATTACACCTGTTCGTTGAAAGAAGTCAAATTTTCTAAAAAGAAATTTACAGACTTTTAAAGGCATTCCCAGACATTTCAAATTTTTAGAACAGACATTTGAAAAAAAAATCTGGCTTCTCTGCTGCTAACAGAACTAATTTGACACTAACAATACTTCATAAAGCGAATTTATTTGCTATCCAGCAAGAATCAATTCCAACTCAATCCACCTAAATCCAGATTTGTAACTGAATAAAACAACATGCTTTTGCCCCAAATTTGCACCGTAATCTAATAACCTACACCTCACCTGCTCGATATTCTTCGTTCATGGCAGGATTCTTCGTGACCAGGCTCTCATTCTCCTTGTAGTTGGCCAGGTACATCAACGTCGGGAACAGCAGTCCCGTTCCGTTTGACAAATGCATCCCGTCCGGAGTCTGCCAAACACGCACCAGCGCTGTCCGAACTTCACAACACGCCGCAACTCTTCACTCACTTAGCTTAGTCTGCGGACACATGCACTGCCCGAACTGGTAGAACGTATGTAGCTGATGTCTGATCAGTGGATCAAGTTCAGGTCGAAGCCTTACCCCTTGTAACGCTTATCGCGCTCAATCGACAACTTCTGCAACTCACACAGAACGTCACCGGAGTAAAATTTCGGTCAAAAGTTCAGACACGATGCACGCAAACGGTTTCTTCTTAACTGAATTTCTTCACCCGAACTGATAAGAACGAAATGTGCGCTGCGGGAAGAAAGTTGCTTCCTCGTTCTTCCCTGATTGTGGGAGATTCGCGTTCTAATTATTTGTATTGTATTGTAGTGGAGCGAGGGAATTTGGCTTCGTGTGTAATTTGCGATGTGGACGCGGCCAGCTTCGTTCTATGACTGAACGGGGCCGTTGCACAACTGGCAGTATTTAATCCCGACGCACGCGCTCGCATCCTAGTAGGCGCAACGTGTGAGCCGAAGCAAACACGCGGACGCGGTGTCTCCTCTGAAAAGGTTCCTCTCTCTTCTCGAATGCAGGATGAACACTTTCCTTCGAATGGAGCGGAAAAGCTTCTAGGAGTTCATTTGAGTGGTGAATTAAAGCTGTAGTTCGATCGACAGATTGTAAGCTCTATCTTTAGATGCGGGATAGTTCATTCGCTTGCAGAACTTCATTTGAACACGTGTCTGTTGATTTATTGATTCGGGTGGTGGTTAAAAATAACATCGAACTTTGGTCTCAAGCATTGTAATCGGGAGAGAAATAGCAGGACAAAAACATGTTATTTACAACATTAATCAATATTTACTGATTCGATGGGAATAATGGTTACAGTTACGATTGTGGACTGGCGACGGAAAATTGTTGTAAGTGAAGTGAGGTCACCTGTTTACATGGTACACGTCACTAGATGCTGATCTTTTCCTGCGTCATTTAGGGTTGAGGTTACTGAAACACAATTAGCCGATGCCATGCTTTTTTTTGTGCTTCCTCTTTAACTTTTTAATGACAGAAGATAAAGGGTGTCCACGATAAAACTGTGCCACGATTTTGAACCTTTTTTTTAAATAAAATGTTTAGTTTACAGTGCTAATACAAATACAAAATTAGCATTGCCATTGACCTTTGCACATCTCGTGGATGGAGGGAGCTACGGTGAGGAATAATTTGTTGAAGATATTCATAAAACCGCCTGGGAGCCGCTTTGAACTGATCCACACCAATAGCCAGGACGCTGCTGATGCTATTCGCAAAGTGTTACGGTAGTTCTTTTATTTATTTATTTATTTGTCGTCAATCAGTAGTAGACCGTTTTGTTACAATGATATTTACAATTTTATGTTACACTTCTTAAATATATAGTATGTCTTAAAAAACTAACATATCAGGTTTATATTTTTAATGTTTAGGTTATCTAATTGCATTGAAGTATTGCTTCAATTTTGTTTTAGTCATAGTGAAGTCAACATTTTCTCCGTGCTTATTGTACGTTGCCATCATCTGATTAAGAGGCCCAAATTTGGCGTAATTTGTGCGATGATGGCTTGTAGTAAATATATTTCTATTTCGTAATTGCCGGGACGGAATGTAAAAATTAAGTTTTGCTAAAAGTTCTACTGAGTCAATGCGTTGCGCAACAATATCATTTACGAATGAAACTAATGCAAATTCACGGCGCTCTTTTAATGATCGGATGCTGATTAGCATACAGCGTGCTTCATAAGATGGAAGAGGTAACCTTGTCCAACCTAATTTACGAAGGGCAAATAGTAAAAACTGCTTCTGTACCGATTCTATTCGTTCTTCTTGTATGACTGAAAAGGGTGACCAAACTACGCTACAATATTCCAGTATTGACCTCACATATGCAATGTACAATGTTTTTATTGTGTACGGGTCATGAAAATTGTAACAAAAACGTTTTATAAATCCAAGCATATTATTTGCTCTGTTGATGATAGTATTGTAATGTTCAATGAATGTAAGTTTGGAATCCAAGATAACTTCTAAGTCCCTTACTCTTTTACACTTTTCAACTGGCTGATTCCCTAAATTAATAGTTACGTCTAGAGTGCTTCGTTTCCTACTAAAAGTAATCGAATTACATTTTTTACGTTTAGCTGTAAAAGACTTTTTGTTACACCAGACATAGAAAACGTTTGTTTCTTGCTGGAATGTAATAATATCTTCTTTATTTCTTATTTCTAAAAATAGTTTCATGTCATCAGCATAAACAAGAAATTTAATGTTTTTAAGAATAAAGGAAACGTCATTTACAAACAAAATAAATAAGAGGGGGCCTAAATGAGAGCCTTGGGGGACTCCAGAGGTGACTTGAATAGGGTTTGATTTCTTCCCTTTAAATCTTACTATTTGTTGACGGTTAGTAAGGTAGGATTCGATCCATTTGAGAATTCCTGGCTCAATTCCCAATTTTTGCAATTTAAAAAGAAGCATGGGTATGTCAATGCGATCAAAAGCTTTGCTGAAGTCTGTATAAAGAGCTTCTACATGGTAACCATTGTCCATTGCTATCAGAGAGTAGTTAACGAATTCCAATAAATTTGTGCTAGTTGATCGTCCTTTGAAAAATCCATGTTGCTTTGTAGTGATTCTGTTTTTGATTTGAGTGAACAATTTTTCATTAATAATTGCTTCAAAAAGTTTAGGAATGCAAGATAAAATGGCAATTCCACAATAGTTACGTATGTCAGATTTTTTCCCACTTTTGAAAATAGGTACTAGGTAGGAACTTTTCCACAGTTTGGGAAAGATCCCAGATTTCAATGACATATTAAATAGCCAAAATAAAGGTGATGTAAGTTCCAATGCTAAGTTTTTCATAAATACTGGTGGTATTCCATCAGGGCCAGAACCTTTAGAAACGTCTAAATTATTCAAACCTTGAAATATGTCTTGAAATTCGACTTGACTAACTCCAATGTCCCTTGAAAATCCTGGGAAGAAATCGAAATATTCGTAATCGCGATCTTCTTCAGCAAATGTGGTATATATTTCTTGAAAAAATGTTGCAAATAGATTGCAAATTTCTTCTGCGTTATTACCAACATTTGAGTTAAGATGCATTCTAGATGGGAAGTTGTCAGATTTCAATTTAGTTTTAACATAATTGAAAAATTTTTTTGGGCAAGACTTAATTTCAAGTTCAGTTTTTGCATTGTGCTCATCATATGCATTTTTATGGTTAGATTCAGTTCATCACAAATACTCAAGTAGTTTGCCAGGTTATTGCTGTTACCATCTCTTTTGTATATTTTGTGTGCTTTTTGCTTCCGATTCTTCAAATTTTTTATTTGTTTATTATACCAAACTGGTTGGTTTGACTTACCTTGTCGTCTTATTTTTTTGAGTGGTACTTCTTCAAATATTATTTCAAACAATAATTTGTAAAAACTTCAACAGAAATCTCAATATTTCCTTCGTTCTTAAAAATGATTTGCCAATCAATTCTGATAATTTTATTTCGTATGATATCATAATTTGCTAAATGATATTGGAAGACCTCTTCATATCCGAAGTCGTCGGGTCTTTCGTATTCGTGGATAAATAAAGAAAACTCAATTGCTGTGTGAAAAGCTTCATTTTTCCATAATGGAAAAAGTGATTTTGCTACACAGAAATCTTCCTCAATATTTGTTAATAAAAAATCTAAATAGCAATTTTGCTGGTTTTTTACATGACTAACTTGGTTGAGCTCCTAAACCTGCAGTTTTGTCGAAAATAAACTGTAATGTTTCATTTTCTCCGACGACTGGTAGAAGGATGCACTCATTTTCGGTATCTAAAATGAATTCAGCACTACGTTGATTAAAATCTCCATATATGTGAACTTTCACTTCTGGGGAAGCTCAGACATAATTGCGTCTGCAATGTGAAAAAATGTTCATATACTTCTTTACGAGCGTTGTTTGGAGGAAAATACACTGAGGCAAATACATGTGTTTCACCTGCCATGTGTACTTTCACCCATACATGTTCAAACTCCATAACTTTTGATGTTTCGATAATTTCTGAATTAAAATTGGTAGAAATAGCTATTAAAACACCACCACCTGACTTTTTTTCAGAAATTTCCAAATTGCGATCATTTCTAAAAACATTATAAGAATTTCCGAAGACTTCTTCACTCCTAACGCTTTGATCCCAACTGGTTTCAGTTGCCATTATTATTGGGAATGAGCAACCCAAAATTTTATTATGAATTTCTTGAATTTTAACCGCACTTTTCATACGGTTAAAATTTTGGCAATAAACTATAATTTCGGTACTTAATTGTGTTTTAGGTGGAAGCGTTTGCTCATTCGAGTTAGTCGATAAATTAAGATTATTAAAATTATTAAAATTAATTACCCCTCTCTGATCTAGAGATGTCGTCAATTCTCGTTATCGCCATGCTCTTCAAAATCATTATCCTCCTCTAAGGGTTTCGTCACTACCGATGAAAACTCGAATGCCCATGCGAGCATGTACATGACTCACATGGTGCAGCTGAAAAACTCCCCGGAGCCATCCAGTTGGGTGAATGTGAAGGAGCTATGCGTGAAGATTCATCAATTGCCGGGTAAGGGTGTAGGATTTCGCCTCGTTGAAATTGTATCGGTTGATAGATGGGTGGCGGCCTGGAAAACGATGCTTTGCTGCCGCAAGTAGGTCTCGATCATGTGGTAGTAGATTATGTGGATTGCCGATGGTGTTGAGATTTTTGTTGTTGTTGTTGCATTTTATTGTTGAAAACAGGTGAGTGTGTACGGTTGCTATGGTTGTTGTTGTTGTTGTTGTTGTTGTTGTTGTTGTTGTTGTTATTGTTGTTGTTGTTGTTGTTGTTGTTGTTGTTGTTGTTGTTGTTGTTGTTGTTGTTGTTGTTGTTGTTGTTGTTGTTGTTGTTGTTGCTGTTGTTGTTGTTGTTGTTGTTGTTAATGAAGTCGACGTTTCTTGCTAAATTTGCTAGATACTGTTTCTTCTTCTTTTAGCCTTTTTCAGCCAATTTCTGCTGATTCAAACGACGTAATTTTCGAGCATCATATTCACTCCAATCCGCTTTCCATACCTTCCTCATTCCCAAAAGTCGCCAACCTGAGTCGTCGGTGTCGTGTTTGTTGTTATGATTCAATTCTATCGCCAGGCTGGGATTTGAATCGAGTGACGGAGTTAAATGTGCATTGGCGTGTGCTTCCCCATGCCTTGGTATTGCGTTTATGTTCGCAGTCAGTGCTTTTAGCTCGTCCAAGATATCGAGCTCTAGCATAGAGTTGCTTTGCATATTTAAACTGGCTGCGGTTTCTATGCTCAGCTGATTGAGCTGACTTATTTCATTGTTAATATTTAGCAGCTCCTTTTTAGATCACCTGCTAGATTATGCATTGTTGACGTCATTGCTGTGTCAACTAAAGAGGTTAAATGATTTTTCAGCATAGTAGTACTCCAGTCAAACTACTGTTTCTGTTAATGGAAGACAGTTCATTTTTTATGCTAGTAAGAATGACTTCCATACTCTCAATAGCTTCCGAGACTATATTTGGTTTTTCCTGTTGGAGAGCAAGTCGATGCATAACCTCCGTGTTTTCGCTAATTTGCTTAGCCAGGAGCTTTTGTTGTTGAGTGAGAACGTTGAACTCAAAAGTTGCGGTTACCAGAGTTTGGCATGAACCACAACATGGTAGCACAAATAACGACGGATCAATAGCTTTTCTGTCTTTTTTTGGGTTCCGAAGTGAGCCTCGGGGAACCGTCACACCCACACAGGCGGCGTGAAACTTGCGTGTGCATCCAATACACGTCCACATTACGGAATCGACAGACGAGTCCAATAAGCACACTTCACAATTAATCTGACTCATGTTTGAATAAACGGCACCGGCAAAAAGCACTCAAGAATAAAATGAAAAGTAAGCACAAATTAATAAAACAAAACGCGCGTGGTCGCGAGCGATTTAAAATTGCGTCCAAACTGATTGACGATCAATAAGCGAAAAAAATTGATTGGAAAGTCAAGGTAATTAAAAAACAATTGATCCGATTGAAACCCAGGCAGATACCGTGCATGAAATAATGGCTGGAGTTCAGCTAAAAGCAGGGCTTTCCGATCTTAGGTGTCAATGAATAAGTCACATGCTTGCGTTTGTCCTGCACACATACTGGCATCATTTACTACACTGGCAAATGCGCTTCACCGAACAATGCGGATCACGAAACAAAAGGAGACGAAAAAAGTTCGTCTCAGCGGACTCAACGATTACGCATGCTTCGTTACCCACTTAGTGTCATTCAGAGTGACGTTAGGGAGTCAGCTCGGGCCGGGTATCTACTTCACCTTAAGCCCTCTTGCCACTGTCACGAGCTCCTCGTTCGAGATTTGCGTGTCTTTAGCGTTACTTCTTTACGCGGCCTCGTCGTTGGATCGTGCGTCGGGAAAAGTCCATCTACGATAACCTTCAGTTTTTCTGGACATAGCTCCGTAGCCATCGTAAGGCCTTTAATCTTTGCCATCACAATAAGGTACGCGTCACCCCAAGGGTTAGCATGAGCGGCTCGGCACAGATCCTTGTTTGTCTTGCTCAGTCTTATCTCTCGCTTTAATTCGACCCTGACCGCTCGGAAAACCACTCTACGCACCTCTCTATATGCTGAGTTGCTCATTACACCAGTTAGCTGGGGACCGCTTGCTACTCGGCTCCAGTTTCCTCAGCATGGTTACGTCTCATGTCCTCACTAACGTATTGTGTCAGCAGCGACGGACTGCAGAAGGTAACATCGATGACGGATTCACGACCGAGCTTCTTGATCAGTGCATCCAGTGCAGTTCCTTGCCTGGTGACCGAATTTCCTGCATTTGAAGCACCTCTCCATCTGCTTGGCAACTCGCGGAGCGACTCTCAGCGAGCATACCGACAATCCAACTTTAATCTTACCGGTCTCTATCAATTTGTTTGCAGCATTCAACGGTAGTCGAATCACCGCCGTCTATGTGCTTCCAAACGCCTTTCGTATTCGGATTGTGGTCTGCCTGTTGTACTGTTCGGTTAGTGCACCCCTTTGTTCCTCTTCCGTCGTGATCTTGTCCAGGCCATTGTACTCGACCACTGCTTTTTTGTGACTAAGGTCTCACGTTCGCAACGTTGCCCAAGGATTTAGTCCTTCTTCAATTCGAAGAGTATCTCTACTTTTTGGGTGTGCTTTGTCCTCACCACGTTCTCTCCCAACTCCTGCAGGCTCCGGATTATCCCTCACTATATTTAGGAGTTCAGCGTACGTTAATCGGTGCATCACCTTTGAATCTCTCCCGAGGTGGCTGACGTTTTTCTTTATTCTTATCTTAGCATGCTGGCTTTCAGTGCGCCAAACAGGGTCCTTTCCATCTTTCTTCAGATCGCTGTCGGACTGCTGCTCGTTCTTCTGTTTGTTAGGGGTTTTCTGATCTTCCGGCGTGTCCCTCACTGCTTTCTCTGGGCTATTGCGGTGACTCTTCGGTGTCTCCACAGGTTCAGCCGTAGCGTGTCCCAAAGCCTCCATCAGACCCTTTTCAGTGGATTCAGCTCTCATCAAGAGCTCCTTGTACTCCCGTTAGGCAGCTGATACAGCAGACTTAATGCTTGTAAACAACCATCTGCTTGATCTTGGTGTACACATTTTGCTTGTCCTTCACGAGCACATAGTGTGTGGTTGTGTGTGTGCGTGTGTGTGTTCGTGTTTCAGACGGGATGGAAAATCTGCAACCAGCCACCTGAAGAACTAAGGGTGTGGGGATGAGGATGCCAACTCCTCGACGCACTAAAAACCCACCCGTGCCTCAAGCCCTGGACCCTGGAGGGAGCTATTGTGCTTGTTGAGCACCTAGTATGTCTGACTATTTAGGGCTTCAGTAGTTAGCAGGTCCCTGCGACCTGCCGTTGGTCGTTTCGCCTTTTTTGTTGGAGATCAAGGACGATCTGAGAAGCTGCTACGTATACCGCGTCCCAGATGTCCCGGTCTTGGCACATCCTCTGTACCAAATTATTCGGAGTCGTGTCGTGACCGCTTACGGCCAGCATACCGGATCTCGCGCTGTCGAAGCGAGGACATGCACAGAACACATGTTCCGCAATTTCCGCAACTCGGGCGCACTCGGTGTAAGCGGGGGACTGTGCATGCCCATATTTGTGCAGGTATTGTATAAAACAGGCCTGACAATATCTGCGTTAAGTGGAAGTTGACTTCACCGTGTCACCTACCGACCCACCCTGTTAATTCCGGGATTAGTCGGTGGACCCACCGACCTTTGGTGGAGTTGTTCCATTCCCTTTGCCACGTAGTTCGAAGCACTTTACGTCCTCTGCTATGACCTAGCGTGATACCGTTCGGTATGTACTAACCACTCTTAGGCACATAAGCATGTGCGTACTCTCTGGTTTACTTACGTAGCTCTTGGTATTCAATGCAGTGATCCATGCCGGTCCGCCGTACCTAAGTTTGGACATGGCAACACTGGCCAAGAGTTTACGCTTACTCCCTTGCACCGCCGAGCTATTCGACATCATGCGGGATAATGCCAATATAGGCATAGAGGCTTTCTTGCTGGAGTAATCGACGTGACTGACAAAGGGCAGCTTAAACCTTAAGAACCTCTTCGATTCTATTGTGCAGTTACCGTCGTATGTTGCTCCAATTTTTGATTATTCACCACCGTGACCTAAGTCTTATGGTGGGCTAGCTCCAATTTCCTGGAGCTCATCCATCTCTCTACAAAGCCGATGGAGTGCGAGGCCGTTAATTCGACCTCTTCGATGGATTCACCACATATCTCCAGGGTGCGAACCCGACTGCGAACACGACTATCTTCACCCCGTTCGGGAACTCAAGCCGCAGTACCTCATCGTACATCGTGTTCCATAACACCGGACCCAGGATCGAACCTTGTGGGACGCCTGCGGTGATCTGAACACGTTTCTGGCCTGCCTCTGTATTGTATACCAGTACGCGATTTTGGAAGTAGCTTCTCAGAATCTTGCACAGGTACTCAGGAACCTGAATGCATTGGAGCGAGTCGGCGATAGCCACCCAACTGGCGCTATTGAACGCATTTCTCACGTCAAGGGTGACCACTGCACAGTAGCGTACTCCTCGCCTCTTGCGCTGGATTTCTACCTCAGCCGTCTTGGTGACGGACAGGCTGGCATCCACCGACGACTTCCCTTTACTGAAGCCAAACAGTTATTAGACAGGCCGCCTATACCCTCCATGTATGTTGTCAGTCTCGAGCACCTTACCCGCTGTCCCCAACAGACATATAGGTCTATATGCCGATGGATCTCCTGGGGGCTTCCTTGTCTTTGGTAGCAACATAAGGGTCTGAATTTTCCAGACGTCCGGGAAGACGCCCTCGTTCAGACACCGTTGCATCACCACCCTGAACATTTCGGGATCCAGCAAGATAGCCGTCTCGATGGCCAGATTCGGAATACCATCCGGCCCCGGCGCTTTGTTCACTATCGCAATTGTGCAATGTTGTTGCCGGGCGATTCGGCACTGGTTCATTTTTAACATTCGTGGATGGATGTCATTGTTTCTTCTTTAATAAAACTTGACGATTGATAGTATTAACCAACCGACCTGACGGGTCGGTGGTCAGAATCTGACTCTCTTTATAATGCAATACTAAGTCGCGGCGTTTCATATGCGAAACTGTATTTTGTCAACAAACTTACTCAGCTGTTTAAGCCAGTTGGTGTGTTTGTGACCATGAAAATGTTTTAAACAAGGCAAGTAGAGAACTCTTCCTTGATTACAACTCTAGGTGACAAATAACCCAGAGGTGTGTTAGATTAGAGGACCATTGTGGCGATCCGTGATGGCATAATTGAAGTTCCTTATTCGTCACCGTCGCCTCATCACCGGCCTCCGTTGTGCCGTTGTCAGTGCCCACATGGTCACGGGTGTTTGGCTGAGCCGCCCACTCTTCCGTCACTACGACAGCGGTAAGGTCTGGGATACTGGAACGCTGGTCATGGGACAAATCTACGGCGGCGGGAGGCCAGGGACTCGGGTCGTAGTTCAGAAAGAGTCCCCCAACGATCACCTGCAGCAGCTCTGGTGATTGCTCTGTTGGAGCCACCGATCCTATGGTTTTGACCATTAGTACCCGGTAGGCGTCACCCCACGGATTCGTATTGGCCTGCTGACACTGGCCCTCGAAGCAGGCTCGCTTGCTGGCCTTTTTCTCCCTCTTCAGTGCGGCCTTCACGTCGACTAGCGCCCTTCTACGCTCGATCCTCTCGGCGTCTGACCGTCTTGCGTGGAGGCATGTTCTTCGGAGGTCGGCGATCAACTCCGTCCACCAATACACCGGCGATCTTCCATTCCTCGGTTTGACCCTCCTCGGCATGGTCGCAACGCACGCTGTCATAACGAGTCGTTCGCTGCAAGGTTCCTGGGTTTCGCGTAAGTTTCGTTCCCTCTCAAGCGCCTCTTTAAAAGTCTCTACGTCAAAGTATCAATGATATATATCAATGATCGATTCCGCTCCGTTTCTATGGTAGGTACTCTTGGTACCCACATTGGCTAGGTCCACATTGAGCCTAGCCAAGGCCTCCAGAAGAATCTGGCCCCTAAAGTTGGTAAGGCGGCTTCCCCACCCGAGCGCCTAAGCGTTGAAGTCCCCCGCTATTACCAACGTGTTTAGGCCAGCTAGCTCAGTTGTCATCCGATCGAGCATATTGGAAAACTGTTCGATCGACCACCTTGGCGGTGCATAGCAGCTGCAGAAGAACACTCCATTCACTTTTACAACCACGAAGCCTTCGTTTGCGGTAGACACAATCTCCTGAACAGGGTACTTGCTCGTCGTCCATAATGCCCTGTCCACAACCCCGATTTCATTGCCGGCTGGGATGCGGTATGGGTCGGAAATTATAGCGATAATCGATGCCGACTCGCGAACTCTCTGGCACAGCAGTTGCTGGGAGGCCTCACAATGGTTCAGATTTAAGGTCTGTATCCGCAATAATCCGGAAACCTCAAAACATGAATAAAACATAAATTTCGCATTATATTTTTGTGAAGACAAAACATAGCTATTTGGTATTTGCATAAAATTTTCGAACTTTGCGCTTAGCTCCGTCCATTAGGGTTTGTACAGACTCTTCTGAAATCGTAGAAGCCGTCTTTGTCCAAATTTGCTGGAAGTGCTTGATGTCTTTGATTCCTTGCTTCTGTCCAGAAAGCTTCCGCTTCATCAGAGCCCAATATCTCTCGATTGGTCGTAGCTCTGGGCAATTTGGAGGGTTTGAGTTGTTTGGTACAATGTTCACTTGATTTGCTTGGTACCACTCCATCACAGTTTTAGCATAGTGGCATGATGCCAAATCGGGCCAAAACAAAGGTTTTTCTTTGTGACTTTTGATGAAAGGTAGCAATCGCTTCTGCAGACACTCTTTCTGATAGATCTCCTTGTTGATTGTGCCTGTAGAGACGAAAGATTTACTTTTTTTGCCACACGTGAAAATTGCTGCCACACAAGGTATTTTTTGGGAAATTTCGATGCCTTTTTCGTTCTGAAATGCTCAGCTGTTGCATTTCTGGCCATAGCAGAATAAAAAGCCAGCCCTGGAAGCTGCTTGAAATCCTCCAGGAGAGAAGTTTCATCGTCCATAACAACGCATGAAAACTTCGTCAAATATTCGCAGTACAAACGTCGATCCTGTGATTTTGCTGCCAAGTTCTGTTTGTCGTTGCGATTTGGAACTTTTTTTCTTTATGCGAGTTAAGTCTCAAACGTTGTTTTGATTTTTGGACAAAACCAGGTGACATACCTATTTTACGAGCCACCGTTCGAATGAAAAGATTTGAGTTTTTCGTTAATATCCTTTTCACCTTTCGGTCCATGACAGGATCAGCGCGTCCAATGTTTTTGTCACTTCTCGGTTTCCTTTCCACCGTCAAACGATCCGAAAATGATTTGAGCACATCGTGAACAGTGGATTTAGGCAAATCCAATGTTTCTGCAAGGTCCCGTATTGACAAGTCAGGATTTGCCGTACGCCCGTACAAAATTTGCTCACGCACTTGTTTCGCTCGCGCTTTCGTCGCCATCTTGAATACTAAACATGAAATGTAAACATCAATCATAGTCTTTTTCGTCATAGACTCTCAGCTATACCACAGCGAAATTTTTCATTCCTACGTGCAATATTTCAAAAGTTACAATGATTTGAAGGTGTCCGGATTATTGCGGATACAGACCTTAGTTGGGTTACCTGCATTACGAATGGCTCGCTGGAGTACCCTTAGCGGCCGGGCATTTGCCCTGCACCCCCCACCCGCCTTCAGTTGGCCCCGGCTGTGATAATGAGTGGGATGTGTAGGGTTGAGGTGGTGGAATCTATAGTCACTAGATTCATAGTCTGGCGGATACAACAACGGGAGCCAATTTGAACTGTCAGTTGGCGGAGCCAATCGAGCATATCACGAGTAATTCATGTTAAGCGCCTAAAAGCCATTTGTAAACAACATTGATTTCTCACAAATTACGAGAATCCCACTATATCCTGCTACTCCATATGGTAGAACTAACATTCTTCTACCAAATGCTGCTTTCATTTCACGAGAGTGATTTAAGATTCAGGAGAAATCGATATTTAAAGTCATTGTTTACAAATGGCTTTTAGGCTCTTGACATGAATTAATCGAGATATGCGCGATTGGCTCCGCCAAATGACAGTTGAAATTGGCTCCCGTCGTTGTATCCGCCAGACTATGTATCTAGTGACTATAGTGGAATCGTCTTCCTGACGTCCATGGTTGCCACGTGGCTCACTACGTTGTGAGGAAATACACCGAATGCCAAAGTTACTCATAAACTACTCGTACTACGACTTCATTTTACGATTTCCTGCATCGAAAGTCGAAAGCGCTATTGAAGTATTGTTGTTCGTTGCCGTTTCTGAAGCTGGGTCATCAGGAGAATCGCTGCTTGGAGTACATGATGTGTTGTCACATATTCTTGGGTTCTGAAACTATTCTGCCCGATGATTCCAGAAATTAGACTTCGGTATTTAGAAGAGAACTGTAATCTGTAATCTCGATTGACAGTTGTACAAGGATTTGCACAAATTCGATCGATTGATATAAGGCAAATAATATTAACGACACCGAACAGGATGACTCGCAATTAATGGGAAATTTTCGCATCAATCCGGAATTCTCCCGTTATAAATATGGGACATCAATTCCGGTAATGCGATAACACCCAATCCCCACAACCGCTGGGAGATAATGATGCAATAACAACATTCAGCACAAGATCCGCCTTCCGAATAACGTTTCGGACAAAGTCCACTCCTCCTCCTCCTCCTATCGAGTGCGGCGTTCAGAGGTGGTGCACTCTCTACACAATGTTTTTATGGTCATGTAAACAAAATAAAGTTGTTTACCCTTGATTGAATGCACTGCCGGAGGAGGATTGAAGCCCCTGCCCTCACTCGGAAAAAACGGCACCATCATTCTAGATCGGCTACCTTCGAGAGCACTGCAAGCGATTAGTGCTTAGCGATAGAAGGACGATTCCCGCCATTCATTTGGACGGGACACCGAGCGAACACACCTCCCGGCAGGAGTAATGACGTAAATGCACTTCTTTATTTCCGTTGCTGGGCATTGCAAAACAAAAACATTTCGTTCGATGGATTTCTCTATACACAGTGAAAAACTACTGGTCGAATTTCAGTTGTAAAATTGACTTGCATTTTTATGGATTCAATAACTTCTGTAATAAACCGCGATGCGTGAAAAACTCTTGATAAGAACTCGATTAATCTGCGAGAAAAACTTGCACTAACTTTGGTTTTATTGTCCTAGGAGTACTGTAAAAGTTTCATGTTATCTAAGTTCTAGAAAGTCCTAATTCTAAATGTAAGACAATAAATACGTTGAAGTAGTAGGTGTATAAAAATGGCACCGATGGATGAACGACAGTGAAGAATGGGAAGGGGGGAAAACTTCGAGTTTAGGAATAATGGATGCAAATGCGCTTACGTGTAAAATATTCTTTGGGACTCGGTTTGGCACCTTTGTTTTTTTGGTTTTTGGTTTGTGTATTTTGGAAATGGCACTTGTTTAGTATTCGTTGATTCACCACCGACGCTATTCCACCGCCAGGGGCCGCTGTATAACCAGGTCGATTTTGTCTCCAGCGGCTGCAATCAGAGGCACGGTCAGACAACAATCAAAGTCTTGCGTTTTCGTTCCGTTGACCTAGAAGAATAAGGAAAACGAGTTCAATACCCCCGAAAGCCAACCTAAACGGAAGAACCATGCTACCTGAACAATCCTATCGAACGGCCTCAGCATTCCAACCAAATCTGCCGGTCCACCGCTGCGAATTCTGTTGATGTAGACACCCCGCTCATACAGACCATCGGACACGGAAAACCCATAGTCGTCGTAGACTCGATCCTTGAATAGTGTCACGTGTAACGTCCGGCAGTTACCAGCCCCGCTTGAGTTCGAGTTCGTCGACAAGGCATCCGTTATCGACGGACTCCGCGGTCTACGCTGAACCTTCGCATAAACTGCCTGCGGTTGTGGTTCACCTCCGATTCCTACCATTCCATGATTTCTCGTACCATTAACGCACTCTGTCCGTGAAATTTGCAAGTCTACCACGTTCTCAAATTTATGCAACAGTTTCGTCGCCGTCGTCAGCGGAACACCGCAAATGCTCTCTCCATTGATGGCCAACAAACAATCGCCGATCTTCAACTGACCGGTATTGTACGCAATGCCACCCTCTGTGAGGGCACTGATCTTTATAGGCTTCTGCAGATCGTCACTTCCGGCCAAGGTTATTCCGAGAGGCCCTCCATTTGGTTCCAACCGAACGTTGAAGATAATCTGGTGGATTTGATCGCTGGAACCAGTGCTGCCGCCAGCACCTCCTCCGGCAATTCCAGCCCCACCACCGCCAGCAGCCGAGACATAGTTGGTGCTGTTGATGTTCATCGACGCCATCTTGTAGTGGACAATGTCGTCGTAGCGATCCTCACACAGTTCTCCCTCGGCGGTGAGTAGCTGGCTGGAGTGATGCGGCAGGTTCTCTGTACTGGATGACTGCTGCTGCGATGAATGATGGACTGCCTTCAACGTTCCGGTGCTCTGAGTCATCGGATTTCCCGAACCCGGCAGAATGTCGTACGTGGTAGGTCTGTTCCACATGGGTCGTCGGAGCTGTTGCTGGTACTGTGCGTTGTCTTCGATATGGAAGTAGTCCACGTTGTTGTTCGACTTCAGCGAAGGTGATTCGTTGTATCTGAAATGGGAAATTGGAGTTGGTTGATCAAATAAGATTGTTGAGAGTTATGTTCGAGCAAACCTATTGCCGTAGATGTAGGCATTGTCTTCGGTGCTTCCGTACAGCAAGTTCGTCTTTTGTTGGGCATCAAACAGGAAGTCCGGCAGTGAATTTCGCTTCACTGTCAGAGTTATGTATTCGTTTTTGCTTTCCTTCAGCAGTAGATCTAGATTGTAGTGCTGAACGGGATGATTGTCCACCGCTAGCAGAACATCTCCGGCTCTGAGTGACCCTGTCCGATGAGCGGCGCTACCCGGTTTGACTTCCGATATGACGAATGAACCGTGACTGTTCCCATTGACCGTTATTCCCAAACCGCACTTGTTCTGTCGGATCAACTTTATGTTGAACACTCCGCTCGAGGGAATGACTGCGTCCGCTACATCAAACTCCAGTTCCAGCTCGACCCAATTTGTCGTCTGCGGTTGATTGTGGTAGTGATTGGCGGCCGTTTTCGATCCGAAATCACCCAACACCTGCCGGATCGTGTTCGCATCCAGATTGTACATCTTGTTGACGGCCAAAATCCGATCGCCCTTCTGCAGACAACCGGAACGTTCCGCTACCGAATCCGGGAGGATTTGGGCAATGATATATCCTCGGCCGCAGGGAGTTTTCGGACCCAAGCAGATACCAGAGCCCTGCGAACAGTCCAGTACCAGCTGGATCGTTTCCGCCTTGCACAGTCCCACGTTCGGATGAAGGGTGGCTCCACCGTTTTCCGCTGGCTGCGGGAGGGAGCTCTTCCGCACTAGACGACGACTTTTGGCGGCCGCGGAGAGGTTCTTGCGGGAGTCCACCGTGTTGAAACCGTACTTGGGGCTGGAGCAGGCGATGCCTGGAATAGAGACGGGTGGGTGGATTTAGAATGCGAGATATAGGGTGAGTATGTATGCGTATTTGATGGAATTAAACAGTGGGGGAGCACTGGTCCGTTGTTTGGTTCCAAAAATAAATTCAAGCGACACCGTTTATGTGAGTAGTTACGCGTATGTGACGTCGGAAATGATATACTTTCCCCTTAAGTTGACACGGAAAAGAGCTCAAATTACTAACAGTATTGATTTCCTGTTTGTTTGAAATCCAATTTTGAAATGCGACATACTGGTGGTTCCCAGATATAACGTCATAATTGATCTTTAATTTGAGTAGGCACTGGACTGATGTAAAAGTTCAATTTTCGTTCCACAGCCAACGATTGTAAAGGAGCAGGCTGTGCTTTTGTAAAAAGCATTTTTTTTTTTTTTTTTAATTGAAAAATTGTTTTCTCGACTGACATTAATATCAACAATCAATGTGCAACTCGCGATTTGAAATTGGTTCACTGTTGCAGAACCCCTAGGCCCGAAGTACACCTTGCAGCCTGCACCTTGCAATACACTCTTGTGCTTATCGGTACCTTTCGGTACTAGTATCTTTATTTTTGTTTTTAATCACTACACTCCCGTTTCATTTTACTCAATTCTTGAATACAATTGTATACTATCTCTTTTTCTCACACGGAAATGTTACTCAATTTTCGGTAAAAAGTGGATCAACGCAACTTTTGAGTAGATCCACTTTTACGAAAATTGAGTAACATTTCCGTGAGAGTTTTCTATAGTATACAATTGTACTCAAAAATTGAGTAAAATGAAATGGGAGTGTATGTTATTTTGACAGAACATTTGAGAATTTGTTGGTGTGAGTTACGTTATTAGGGGCGAATCATTAATCTTGCACGGTCAGCCATTTTAACTCAATTTTGAGTCTATTTTGACTCACTTTCATCAAAAGTGGAGTCACTTAAATTTGAGTAAATGAAACTCGGATTGGCAAGTCGACAAATCAAAAACATCCATCTGATTTGAGTCGATTTTTTGGATTTGTCAACTACCCTAGTAGCACACTTGCTGCTATTCAGTTGAGATAACATAGTTATGACTTGCTAAGCCATAATCAAGTTACGACAACTAATTATGATCGTAGTGTGCTACTTGAGTAGTCAATCCGAGTTACATTTACTCAAATTTGAGTGACTCCACCTTTGACGAAAGTGAGTCATAAACAACTCAAATCTGAGTTAAAATTAAATTGTGCGATTAAATTGATATATATTAGCAGAACTGGTTGCATAACAAACGGGCGGTTTAGCAACACAAATTATGAACATATATTGCCGAGAATGCATGATGTAAATCAACGTCGAACATTTTCATTTTTACGAATGAACAAGGTAGTGTGATTCTGGAGGCGGCGTTTGGTGAGATCCATCCATTATAAAATTATAAGTATTTTCTCTCTCTCTTTCTCTCTCCCTCATTTCACGAATGACTTCACAATACAACCGAGGTACACACTTTGCAAATAGAGAAGCAGCGACGACCACATGCTGGGGCCCTTCAGAAGGCCTGTTCATAAAAAGGCGAACAGTACATCACGTCACGTCAAAACAAGTTTCAATAAGTCACGTCCCAATCAATGGGGAACCGTTCCGTGTTCCACCCGGGTAAAAGAAAAGCTTTTAAAACTGGGTTACAGATAGAGCGGTGATGGCTTCGATACTAGTAATGGGAAAACTACCCATCCTGGACGTTCTGTCCAGTTCATACGAAGGACTCGTGATCGCCAAAAACAACAGGAGCTTTGTATGCAGGTGCTCTGCACCCCCTTGGTGGACCACGCAGCAGTTACACCAGACACTTGCTGCGCTGACCGAAAAGATCATCGGAAGAAGAGCAGTCTTCATTGGATGAGAATTGAATGCTTGGGCTGTGGAGTGGAGTAACAGACGTCCGAAGTTTAGAGGGTGCAGGCTCTGGTAAAGTACACTATCGAACGTAAGTACCAACAGCGCTTTTCACAGGGACATTCGTGAATCCGTCATTGATGTATCCATCTGTAGTCCGTCGCTGATGACAAACATGAACTGAAGAGTATGTGAGGAGCGACCATCTGACAATCCCATAGCGACCATCTGGCGATCCGGTATAGCATCGACCAGCGAAATCCTGTCGCAATACGAAGGACAAATAGTTGCGACCGGTAGTGGAAGACGAAGGTCTTTGACAAGGAACACTTTGTTGAGGCACTTCGGTTCGACAATGCACTTTTGAACCGACACGCAGACGAGCTTATGAATACGTTAGTGAGGACATGTGATACAACCATGACTCCAGCCGAGGAACAAGTGGCGCTAACTCACTGGTGGAATGAACAACTCCGCAGCCTGAGCCAGAAGACGTGTCCAAATAGCTAAAACCACAGCAGACAGAGAGGTGCGTTGGGTGGTGTTCCGAGATTCCAAGGCCCGAATTAAAACGACAGATAAGACTGGAAACGCCGAACTGTTACAAGGAGGTATGCAGAGCCACTGGCACTCGTGACAGAGGTGAAAACCCTGACCAGATAAAATCCCGTACGGGGCTCAGAAAGTAGTGATTCAGGCATTTACGGACATGTTCAGGGATGTATTGCAGGAATGGCCATTTCCCGGACAGGTGAAGAATACAGAAGCTAGTGTTGCTGCCGAAGCCAGAAAAGCCTCCGGGAGATCCAGCATCGTATAGGCCAATAGGCCTATTGTATACACTCGATAAACTCCTCAACAGGCTGACGAAATTTACCGACAGTGAGCAAAGACTGTCGAAGATGCTATTCGGACAATAGTCGAGACTGCCATAAAGTCGTCCAAACAAAATTGGTTGTAATGCTGCACAGAATGAGGGTCCCTGTTAACCTGTGCGGAATTCTGAAGAGTTACTTTCAGAACCGAGTGCTAATCCGTGGGGCGAAAGTTGGTGAAGATCACGGCGGGAGTTCCGGAAGGTTCCATCCTTGGCCCAACACTATAAAACGGGATGTACACTATATAACGGGAGTGCTGACTCTGGAGCTTCCCAAAGCGTATTGATCGTTGGCTTTGCAGGCGACATCGTCTTGTCAGTGACAGGCGAAACGCTGGAAGAAGAGGAAACACTGGCGACCGAGGCAATCGGCATTAGAAGCAGTCCACCACAAAATGGAGATTATCAGAGGGCATGCCATAGCCTCAACGCACGTGCTAAACTATCTGGGTGTGATAATCACCGACACGCAATACTTCAACAGCCACGTAGGTTAGACCTGTGGGAAGACGGCAAAGGTCATCAATGTGGTGACCAGAAACAATCCAAATAGCTACGGGCCTACGGGTAGTAACTACTGGCGTCTACTGGCTAGTGTATCATCATCGATACTGAGTTACGTTCAGGCTCATGGCCATGCGAATCGTGAGTGCGTATAGAACTATTTCATCGGAGGCAGCATGCGTCATTGATGGAATGATACCGATTGGCACCACCCTGGCGAAGGACAGTAAACCGACATGGAGTTTTCATAAGGACCTATGTCGCAAACGTAAACAATGGCTTCTTCTGCAAATTTCTCGAGAATGCTTACTTAACCATTGTGAATTACCACCATGATTGTACAGAAGAGGAGTTCCCCTTTATAATAGAAGTGGTAGTTTATTTGAGCGAGTTTGCATTTTCAAGAAATTTGCGGAAAAAGCCATTGTTTACGTTTGCGACATTGACCCTTATGAAAACTCCACGTCGGAATATTATCAGCGGAGAAACACCAGGGAAGCATTTTCTTCGAAGTGGGCAACTTACCTACCAGCTTCTGCAACAGCATTGGGTTTGCTAAATGAGCTTGTTGATCAGCAAGAAAAAAATGATCAACGAGATTTTGTATCGATTACGCGTACGCGACAATCGTGTTAAGCTTGTCTGATTTTGGTGGGGAGACGTTTCTAACCTTTTTCAAAAGTTTATCAATATCTCCGGCCTTCCATACAGCTTGTGTAACGTATTCATCACGAAACTGCTTCCAGAGCTGCACCTCCTAATCTTCGTTGCAACCTAGCGAGATTTTCTGCATCGGTGTATCCGCATACTTCCGTTGTGTTTTTAAAAGAACTATAGAATATCGGCCACTCCTGAGGGTCACCACTAAAGCTTGGCAGCTCACGCGGCATTAGTTGCCGTGCCGCCAACTGAGCGTTAAGCAGTCGAAGCGAGCGGATAGAAGGATTACATCTTGTGCATCATACCACTGCCGGGTCTAGTACCATCGATGCCTGAGGACCACATTAACACTTGGAGAAACTGTCCTGTTGATGAACGACTCACTAACTGGCATTGGTGGAAGGAAGCACGGTAATCACGAACAGGAATTATTAATTGTCGAAACCGGGTACTTCCGGAAAATAACATGTGCACTGCCCAAAGCGCACGAATTCGACGGATTGACTCCTGCACTGAACGATGTGGCACTCATCTCGGGATACGAGTAGATGGGTGCTGCAATAGACACGGAAGATTGTGGGACTTGGATTCCTTTTGACTGTTGAATCGTTGAATGTGTTGACCGACTAACTGTCGGTGCTGCGCCTACTGATGTAGTTGCAAAACCTCCAGCTGTAGCCACTACTATCGTAGATGCGGAAGAAAATGTAGGTGGACAACTTTTCGACCCTCCAGAGAAAGTTGTGGCCACTAGTAGTTCATATGACTGCGCTAGAGCTGTGACGCTTCCACCCTGTACTGCAATAGTTGGATCTCCATATAGCATTCCGTGATTCAGGCAACACAAGTGTTTACATTTCTCGTCTCCACTGGTATGGTAGTTGGAGGGATCGTTCCAGAAGCCATCGTGCTGACTGCTGGTAATGGCAGGGTAAATCCCGACGATGAAGGCTTCAACTGACCAGCTCCGTCACCTACGGATCCCTTGCTACGCCACTTTTCCAGTTGCTCCCGTTTGCTTTTCACGCTTCTTCCTGCTGCTGCATAAACAATTCGTATTTCTGTTTCAAGAACTCCTGCTCGTCATCCATGGCCTTTAACTTATCTTTTTCCTCAAACTGCCTCATCTTTATCTCTTCTTCTGCTCGCTTTTGCTTTCACCTTTGTTGTTCTTCCAGCAATTGTAGACTGAGCTGCAAACGCTGCGGGATCCGGCTACGCTTACAAACCGATGAGTCGTGAAACGATAAAACAGAAAAATCTTTCCAATCCGCCAAACAATCACAGCACTTTCAGCTACGGTTTGGGTCAGCAATAGAGTCTGTAACACCAACGCACTGAAAATGTTCCCATGTCTCACAAGTATCACAACACACCATAACGTCCTCAGTATCACTTCGATCGCATATAGTTTTTTCTGAGGCGGAAAATCTGGTCACGTCTTCCTTCGGAATGGAAGTAAAGCCGTTAGTCCCGGCAGATATTCATGAGTCGATAAGTAGGGTCCAGGTGGTGGAGTCGTCTTCCTGGCGTCGGTGATTGTCACCATGTGAGGAAATAGGTCGACGGAAAAAAAACTTTTCAGGTTATGACTGGACTCGAAAGAAATCAGACACACAAAAATGATCACCAAATCTTCATTTTAAATCGGATACTCCTGTATTAACTATGTTTTGGCATAATTTATTTATTGAATTCCTCTGCAAGCATTCCTCTCGATAAATCTGCCCGTTTATGGAGCCGGTTGTAACGAACGGCTTGCTGTACCGTCTGCACTCGAAGATCGCCTGCCACAACAGGTACTTCTTTGCGAATTTGTCCATCTTTCTCTTCCGAAACCTCCATGCGGGACGTACCGACAAAAAACTCGAGGCCGGGGATTTGTTTGGTGTCCGCTTTGATATACGTCTCGTGGTCCATGACGAGACAGCTTGCCTTAACCAGCCACTCACGGTACAGCTTTCGCGCACGCAATTTTGCCACCGTGTTCTGCTTGTCAGTCCGGTTTGGCGCCTTCCTGACCTTAAAAACACATAGTCCAGCCCGCTTCATGGTCTGCTGGACGAACCACTTCGACAAATTGACCTTTTTGGCCACGTCTCGGGTGGAAAGGTTCGGGTTATTCGTAAAGTACTGCCTTATCTTCCGCGCCTTCTCTGGGTATTCCGTGTTCGATTTTCAGCCGCTTCCAGCGCGCCGCTCGATGGTCTTCGTCTCCTGGAACATCTTCACAACACGGAACACGGTGGAATGGTGGATTCCAGCCTTTTGCCGATCCATCTGTGCGACTGGCCAGGATTATCGATCACCGCGCCCAGATTTGCTGGCATAGCTCTTCTTGTTTCGAATGCATCTTGAAAACTACTTGACAGATCGCTATTAAACACACATAAACATAACACTCTAAACTAGTATTACCCAACATTTTATTAATTTTTACTCACGCGATAAAAAATTACACCCACAACAAAATGTCGCATTTTTTCCGAGTCCAATCTTTACTCATGAGTACAGTTCGTGCAATAAATTTCCTTATAGTTTGACGGCTGAACATTACTATGCATTGTAGGAGTTTTCCATGTTTTCCACGGCTTTAAGTATCATTATTGTTTCTATTGAAATATTTTATTAGTATACTAGTTTTGGAACATTGTTCCGGAAACCCGTTTTATTCCTGGAGACGTACGTCGGTTATATGAGACAATTTTAAGAAAGTGGTTGAGTTCCTGAATCCAAAGTTGCTCAAAGATTCCAAATCGAGTTGGATATTTTCAAGTAGTGTCATTTTAGTTTTCGTGGGTGCTTTGCCCTCATTATTTTCGGATCGCAATGTCACAGAGTTTCAACATCCAACTATGAAAACGTAATGAAATCTCATGGGTTGAAATCGAAAAAAGCGAATTTGCTCCAGTGTCCATACTCATTCATTCCTACTTTGCGGACTAAAGCGCCCCTGTTCCGTATCTGGCGCAACGGAAGATTTGGTTCTGCAGCTAGAACTCAGACGAAAAATTAATTTGAAATGGAGGATTCTTTATGAGAAACGATTCATTTATTTGGGCTACTGTCCGACCGATAGGATGGTAGCCGACGACATTTTCACCAAACCGTTCGAACCAAAGAAGATAAATCAATGTACAGCCATCCTGGACTAACCAAGCTGATTAGAGGTATACTTGTTGTGTAGTTCAACGAACAGGAGTGTTGAACGGAAATTTAGTATAAGGCCTGAACCGAAATAAGTTGGTAGCACCTTTGTTATTAAGCCCTTTGAAACTCTTTTTCTTCTTGCATAAAATAAAAAAACACAGTTTCTTAATCACATGTGTCGTTGCGAATATATTCTCCAAATCAAATAACTATTTATCACGCCGTTCCCAGATTTCTGACCGTTTTTTTTTCTCTGTTGTATTCCGTGCTTAAGGCGTTCTCTCGCTATTAAAACTCAAAGATGAAAAATAGAAATACTATACCCTCAATGAAAAACGCAAACCCAAAGCCCCAACGATCCGAAAGCGGATGACGCATTTTAGAATTAATTAGCTTAGACGCGTGCTGGAATAGTCCCATCCAATTGCATTTGACGTGTTCTGACGTCTCCAGCTACCATTTTTTGCCCCTCCTCTTCCAATTCCATCCGAACAAAATATGGTGCAAGAATCTGGCGAACGACGGCCGCGGCGACACCCCCCGAGTCCAACGAGAGATGACTAATGAAAGTGTGCCTCCACAAATATATTGGGACTGAATTATTGAGGAAAGCATCGTACAGCATGCCGAGCAAACGAGGATCACGAAGATGAAGATCGACGAAATGTGTCACAAGACGGATTGTCGTCGTCGTCTTCAAATATGAAAAAGAGAACGTTTTCCGAAAACAGTACCCACCAGGTAACGCAAAAGTCGGAAGTTTACTTTTCTATAAATGAAAATGTGATCAAGGCAGCGTGGCTGTACTGTATGCAGAAATATAAAACAACCATAATGTTACATCAACCGTGATTTCAGGGGACATTTTTTTTTTTGCTCCGTAATGAAAACAACTTTGCGAGCGGAGTGTTTCCCTCCCGTAAATCACTGAAAACAGGAAGTTTCAGCACTGGTGGGGAAACGAATGAGTTTGTAGAAAGAGAGACGCAACCATAGGTAACAATATCAACAAAACTGCCAACCTCTTCTGTGTGACAGTAGGAGATGAATCATAGCAATCCACTTAATATTCGCTAATGTCATGAATCCGCGCCAATACGTACCTCTTCTCCGAACCAAAGTGTGGGCAGGCAAAATCTGCAACTGTGTGTAGCCTTTGGTACAGTTGGCGTCCAGCAGCGAGGACACTTCCTCCGGCGAAAAGGCACTGTTTTCTACAATGGTTTCGTCCACCGACAGCAGCTGATCCCCGACCGAGAGGGCGCCACATCTGAGAAAAAAATATTCACATTATTTAATCACGATAGGAAGTCCACTGGTCCGCGAAAACATACCGATCGGCAATACTGGCCGGCAGAATGCTGGCAATGTAGATGCCGGCCGGCTGCACCTCGTCCATCTTGCTGTGGTAGATGTCACTCTGGTTGACGGCGCTGGAGTAGTTGCTCAGAATCAGTCCCAGCCTTTCGTTCAGCGGTCGTTCAATTTCCAACAGCAGCGGACCCATGCTGAACTCGACGCTCTGCATTACCGACACGTCGTACTCGATCGTGAGATTTGTGTAGCCGGACAAGTGACCATTTTTCAAGATGTGCTGCGCCTCCGAGAGGGTTTTGTTTACCAGGGAAGCCTGCAATGATAAGAGATTGGCGTTATCGAAGGCTTGGAACTATGGCTACGCAAAAAACCTACATTATCCACCCGTAGTACACGATCGCCGGGTTTGATCTGGCCGGTTTTGAATACCGGACCGTGCATTCGTACGTTCGTCACGACCAGAGGATATTCTCCGCCACCACGCAGCGTCAGCCCCAGGCAGCCATTTTCACGCTCCACCGTGATCTGGGCCAGCTTGGTGGTCACGCATAAACTGTTCTGGGAAACTGGAACGGAACGGAATGGACACAGAAACGTGAGAGAGAGAGTCGAATACGATCAAAGAATGGCGTTGGTTAGTCATTTGTTTTGGGATGCCCACGCGCAGAACGGTTCAGTTTGTAGAAATGGGCATCTGCCAGTGTCGTAAGTTATCACTGAAATTAGAAGATGCTCCTACCACACCGTGATGCAGGCCGTGCGATACATTTTGAGCTAGCTGTTTTGACATGGGATTGAGTTTTTGAATCCATTAGGTGGGTATCCTTCGTTCGTCAGATTTATGCAGTTATTCTAATCCGTATTTGTCATGAATTTGAGGGAAGAAGGCCGGTTGGTATATTGTTTTTCAACATATGAATCAATTGAGGGGGTTATGAGCAGACTATTTAAGACATCCCAATACTAAATAACAATGGATGACAAATTAATCTATGTCCACTGTCAGTTGTCTAAAACAGTTAAACGATTTGTGTTATGCCTTTTTCAGACTGCTTACTCATAACATGTTCTAATAATTATCAACAAGAGGAATCTCATCAAGTAAGGCTTATAACATATTAAAGCCGATAATTCTGGGCAGAATTTTAGCTATCAGTAAAATCCAAATGCATAGCAACATGCCAAAAATGCGTACAGACTTGTCACCCTTTTTTTAAAAACAACAAAAGACTATCAACAAAAAAAAATCAAAGTGATAAATTTTTAATAAACCCAAAATTTAAAAAACAATAAAAATGCACCGCCTAACCAACAATTTGGGTTATCATACCAAATGTAACCGATACACAGATAAAAAGAAACATTGAATTTTCTGCGATATCTAATGCACATTAAGGGAATGCTAGATTTGGTAGAAATTAATGGGATACTTTATGTAAATTTAAGCCAGATAACGCCTGAATCAAGCCTGCTGTATGAAAGATTGCAAACATTGTTGTATGGCGCATCAAAGACTATAACCAATTGCGTTGTTTACGCCGTCTTTGGAATCAAACGAGGGGAAATTTTACGCGCTTGTTACTATTAATTATTTTTCTCTGTGTACGGTTAAACCATAGACTAACTCTAAGACCAGTAGGTCCCGAGCAAATACGATTTTTTTTCTTGGCTCAGTCAGTACTAGCACATCGGTCCCAAGCTTAATAATGAGCCCCTTATAATGAACTCTCACGAACACACTCTCAAATATTCTGTCAAAATAAGACAGCAAATCGAAACAAAGGCGCAAATATGTATAGCAAGGTGCTGGCTTCAAGGTGTATTTCGGACCAAGGGGCTCTACAACAGTGAACCAATTTCAAATCGCTAGTTGCATATTGATTGTTGATTTTAATTTCACTTCCTCAAAATAATTTGTTTCTTATCGAATGGTATGGACTCTATCCATCGCACTAAAACTCAAAAAACACTTTTAAGCACTGTACATTTGCAAATAATACATGAATCGCGAAAGAATTCGATAATTCAGCTCCAAGTAGCACAAGGCTAGTGAACAATAGCATTTTTTATGTGAAAATTCCTGGGGAATTGAATGGAAGGGGTCTCTACTTGCCTCAAACTTCAGTGGACGGAGATATTGGACTTATTTTACCCCAATTCCCCGTATTTTCGAATAATGCCCACACATCAAAAAAATTAATTTTAAGAAGCGCTTAAAATTTATCCCTCGTTTAATTCCAAGCCAAATGAATGGACGTAAACAACCCGCAAATTGGTTGTAGTCTTTGCTGATGCCACTACAACAATGTTTGCAATCGTTCATCAACAGGCTATGATTCAGGCGTTATCTGGCTCAAATTTAGATAGAATATGGCCATTATTTTCTGCCGAATCTAGCATCCCCTTTATGCGATTGATAACGAGAAATTCAATGTTTCTTTTTATCTGTGTAATCTTAGGCTTATTTTGACTACTGCAGGCCCTTTCAAGCAAAGATTAATCAGCAATATTCGAAAATACGGGGAATAGGGGGAAAATAAGCGCAATACCTCCGTTGCCGACCGGTGACTGCAACCACCTCCATTCGAATAGGCCTATTTTGACTACCGCAGACACCTCCAAACATAGATTCCTTCCTCTGTTCAGAGACATAAACCACTGCGACCAGTAATTAGTCTATTGTAGTATATCCCGTAACCTTTGTTTAGTGCATGTCGATTTACCTCATCACTATTGAGAAATGATAAGAGTTATCGGTGTTGTTACAGCTTGTCATTGTTTGTTTTGTTGGCAATGAATTTTACTTGAAGGTTTCCGCTATTTAAACCCTTTGAGGATTGAGAGCACTCTTCAAAGGCGCTCCCCTTTATCAGTCAAAATCAGATTCATTGGAAAAAAACAAACTATGAATCCGATACTGACCATGCATCAGAACCCTAGTCATAACCAATTCAAGACTATAGAACATCAAATAGACAATGAGAATTCACATAAATGAAGACTAACCCATGTTTTATTTATTCTAAGCTCATCCTCGCACAAGCGCAAAACGAGTATTGTCACTTTTCATAAGACATAAAATGTAATAAGGACTAAGATATGTTCCTTTGACTACAAAAAAAAAACAAATATGTTCCCGAGTTTGAATTAATTCGGACTAGGGTTCGGTGGTAGATCTGATACCCCGTAACGCACCACGAAAAGGTGATCTACCAGCGTTACGGGTCAAAAAACATAGATTACTGGGCATTATTCGAAAATACGGGGGAATTGGGGCAAAATAAGCCCTATATTTCCGACCACTGAATTTTGCGACCCCTTTCATTCGATTCCCCAGGCATTATCACATGTTCACTAACCTTGTGCTACTTGGAGCTGAATAATTGATTTTTTTCGCGATTCATGTACTTTTTTACCACTGTGCACTGATTGGAATTTGAAGATAACATTACCAAAAAACTTCATACTTCACATGCCATCAAACAGTCGACTGTGATTACAAATAAGCACACATCAAACGGATAATACCCTGTTTGTCATAAAGACGTTTGGCCGAATGCAGTGCTTAATTTCGTTGATCAGTAAAACTCCAAAGAACTGCTCATGTTTGAAAGAAGGAACAATCTCACAAAGAGTAATAAACTGGGCCAGGGCTTGATTCAGAAGCTTGCTTTCGAATACAGGAATATTTATCGTCATAGAAGGCCCATGTGCAAGAATCAAGAGAAGGTATCTTTCGGAGGAATTTCGGAGCATATTTTTTCAAGATCATCATCATCTTTAGGATTTTCGGATTTCTTCAAGATAATCTTTCGGATTTCTTCAAGATTATAAAATATAACGACTTACTTTTTTCTATTACCGAGATTTTCAAGATTTTCAGCCCTGAGCTGGTTCATCTCCCGTCGTAGTCACTCAAATACCTTTTGGGTAGTTTCGTAACTTGTCCGGGGGTGAGATTCGAACTCGTGACTTTGGCGTGAGAGGTATGGATGTTAACCACTACGCTGGGGTCGCCCCCTGCTTATTACTGAAAATGCACACACATATTGATAAACTCTAAGTGTAATAATTCTAGAATATCGGGATGCTATCTAATGCGTTCGAGAATATTTTTTTGGTTCCTTATTTCGTAATGCGTTTGAAAATACTTTTTAAGATTCTTATTTCCCTTTCTCTGCAATGCGTTTATGCTAATAGACAATTTTCCAAACATCCATTCTGCCAAACGTCCCACCCCCTATTAAAAGACCCTTAGGGCCTGTTCATAAACCACGTAGACTCATTTTTGAACATCTCAACCCCCCCCTCCCCCCTTCGTAGGGTGTCCTCCATACATTTTATTTAAATTTTTGTATGGAGCGTAGACATTTGCCAAACCCCCCCTCCCCGCATAAAAGTCTACGTGGTTTATGAATAGCACCTTAGTGATTTGAAATACTGAATCGTATCATATAACATTTATAATATATCGAATAATAAATATGATATACTCTCATGTTTGAAGAAATTTTGAGTTTCGTTTGTGTGAAAGCATCCCCTTTTCCAGAGGTGGGAGGGTCTCGACACATTTTTTGCCTTCAAAAACTTCCACATGCCAAATTTGGTTCCATTTGCTGAGTTAGTTCTCGACTTATGCAAAAACTCCAGTTTCATTTGTATGGGAGACCCCCCCCCCCCTCCCATTCAAGAAGTAAGAGGGGTCTCAAATGTCCAGAGAGAACCTGGAAAACATCTGGAAAAAGTCGCAGATTTGCAAAAATGGAAGACTAAAGATTGTACTCGAAAAAAATGCAACACTTTTTATTGTGAATAACATTCTATTGCTGAATAAGTTATTTTCTTGTAAAACTAGTTTGGAGTTAACATGCAAAATTTCATCACAACCTGTCAAGTGATTACCGAGATGGTTTCCAAGCAAGGAGTGATTCGACAAAAAATTATGGGCGCGGTCGTGGAAAATCCAGACCAGTCTCACAGGTGCATCGTTAAACAGTTGGGAATGGACAATTCAACCGAGTCCCATGTGGTAAAATCGTTTAAAGAGACCCAGACAACCTAGCTGGCAGACGAGCTGGCAGCAGAAGAAAAGTAAAGGCGACCGACCTCGTGAACGCAAGGAAGATGAGGGATTACTTCAAGCGCAATCCGAACCATTCGGGACGAGGCCAAGAAGATCAACTCTTCCGTCTGGTTCGTCCAGCAGACAATGAAGCGGGCCGGACTTCATATCTTCCTAGTAAGCACGGAGCCCAACCGATCCGGTAAACAGAATACGGTGGCCAAATTCCGCGCCAGGAAGCTGTACTGCGAGTAGCTTGGTAGCAGCCGAAGCGCATCGTAGTGGACGACGAGACGTACATTAAAGCAGACGCCAAGCAGATCCCCGGCCCCGCCAAGCAGATCCCGGTTTTCGTCCGCATAGTCTCACCTGATATATTTCGCAGAAGAAGGTCGACAAATATGCCAAGATGGTACTTGGTGAAGCGATCTGTGGGTGCGAAAAATTCAGCAAGCCGTACATCACGGCCGGCACAACCAACGGCCAAATATATAAAGAACAATACCTCCAGAAGCGCCTGCTGCCCTTCCTCCGGTTCTATAAAAGTGACACTCTGTTATGGCTGGATCTGGCATCGTGCCATTACGCGAAACCGGTGATAGAGTGCTACGAAGTCAACGATGTTGTTTTTGTGTAGAAGAAGGCAAATCCGCCATACTCCCCAGAACTTCGCCTAATAGAAAAATCTTGGGCGATTATGAAGGTCAACCTCCGGAAAACAGTGAAGGTCTTCAAAAATGAAAAGGATTTGAAGAAAGAGTGGATAAAAGTGTGTAAGAAAGATGGCGCTAGTGTTGCACAGAATTTGATGGGTAGCGTTAGGTCCAAAGTGTGGGTATTTAGCCTAGAAGAGGAAGTTGAAAACCAGCTTCACAAAAACTTAGCTGATAATGTGTTTATTCATTCCCAGAGAGTTTCGAAAATATCTACTAAATAATATTTTTTGGTGATCATTGTTGTCTGTTGGATTTTTCTTAGTACTATCTTTGTTGAATGAGAACGCGTGAAAATATTCAAGTTGGCCCTTTGGTATTAGTGAAAGCAAATAACATACCTCCACAGAGACAGAAGAGGCATATCCAAGTAAAGACTGTATTCGATGAAATTTGGACACACGCAATTGTTCGTAACTTTTTAGCGTGTGGGTAAAAATTATTGAAATTTTAACTGAATGTATTTCATTGTGTTGTGTCAATTGTGTAATAAGTTTCGTGAAAATCGGTCGAGTGATTTCAGTGATGGCTTCGAATGAAGAAATAGTGCGCCAACAAATTTTGGGCACTCACTTCGAAAACCCAAACGCTTCTCATCGATGGATCGGAAAGCAGCTCGGAATCGCACATTCAACCGTATCTCATGTGATCAAAACGTTCAAGGACCGCAAGACAACCAAGTGGAAAAATGGTAGTGGTAAAAAACGTGGTACATTAAATCCGAAGAAGGCCAGAATGCTATTGAACCAATTTAAGCGTTATTCCAACATTTCAATCAGGGATGTTGCGAAAAAGGCGAAAGTTTCAGTTTGTTTTGGGCAGAAAACAATGAAACGTTCTGGATTACATGTGTACAAGGTCCAGAAGGCACCGAACCGGAGCGATAAACAGAACTCGTGCCAAAACTCGTGCAAGAAAACTGTACAGGGAGTGGCTCACAAAACCGTTCTGCATTGTGATGGACGATGAGACCTACATTAAAGCCGACACCAAACAAATGCCAGGACAGGAACACTACGTCGCCACCTCTAAGTTGGCCGTTCCGAAGAGTGCACGGAAGAAAAAACTGTCGAAATTCCTTGTCTGGCCAGCGATCTGCGGATGTAGCAAAATGAGTCAGCCCATCATCACCTCTGGGACCGTCAACTGACAAATCTACAAGGACGAATGCCTCCAAAAACGACTTCTGTTCTTCTTGAGATCTCACGATGGCCCGACACTGTTTTGGCCGGATTTGGCATCTTGCCACTATGCCCGGCCCGTCTTAGACTGGTACAAAGATAATAATGTAGTTTTTGTACCAAAAGACGTCAACCCTCCAAACACTCCGGAACTTCGCCCAATTGAAACATTTTGGGCAATCATGAAGACAAAGCTCGTTAAAACTCCAAAACTGATAGAAAATGAACTTGAACTAAAGAAAGTGTGGTTGAAAGTAAGTAAGCAAGTCGGTCATATCATTGCCCAAAATTTTATGAAAGGGGTCAAGGCAAAGGTGCGGGCATTTGGGTTGGGAGAAGTGGTTCAATAAACCAATGATGTCAAAACTTAACCATTTAGTAGTACTTTATTTCCAGAAAGTTTGAAAAGAATCGGGCTCAAGGAAAATTTTTGGTGACCTATTTTGTGTGTCCAAATTTCATCGAATACAGTCTTTAACAAATTGCCAAAACCATCAAGCTTTATTAAGTTTTATTAAAGTTTTATTAAAGCCACTGGAAATCAATTTGGTTTTATTATGGCAGTAAGACGTGCCAATAAGTTTCAAATTTTAGTCAGCTTTATGAGAATCTACACAGCTTCTTTACAACGATCTTAAAACCTTGTTTTATAAAGTTCCTTTTACTCATATCAAAGGTTTGATTTTAATTTTATGAACTCGTCAAATGCTTTGAAATGCCGTTTTAGGACTCATTCAAATTATCTTATAATCGTCAGCATAAAATCCATTTTAAAACTCTTTAGCCTCCAGTAAATGCATTAAACGGCAAATTGGCAATGAGGAAAGTCACCAACTGACCAAATAGTTTTATAGTTGTCCTTGGTAAGATCAATTGACATTTTGGAAAGAGAGAGATTTCTTACAATCCCCATATTAGACGTGGCTGGATAGCTCAGTGGTTATCCGTTCTGCTTACTGAGTAGATGGTCGAGAGTTCTATCCCAGACCCGTCCCCTTCCTTGTCATTTGCCACTTGCCTCTTTCTATCACCACTAGATTTGAAATAAAAAGCAGTCTACTGCGCTTTCATTGATCGCATCACTTACCACAGTGAATCCATGATCTAAATAACCTGCCTCACTAACACAAAAACTAACATTCCCTTGACAATTGTGGGGACGCAGAGGTAAACAAGGTCTCTAACCAACGATTGTCAAACTAATCATCCTTCCCGCCTCCTCAAAGACCGTGAGGACGTGGCCGGCGCCGGTACTGATCTATAAATAGAATTAGTGAACTTGTACATTGAAGATGCAAAGCTACTCCCGAGCTCCATCTATGAGGTTCTCTGTGCAATTACACTAGTTCAGATCGGTAACGGAGTAGCAACTACGCTACGAACGGTCTTTAAAAAAAAAATTCTTTCAATCCCTATATTGAAATATAGAAATCATTTAAATGTGGAAAAATAAATAAACCAAATATTAAATGTGATGCAGACGAACTGTAAATAGGAGACCAATTCTGGCATTGTTTTAGATAACCTGATGGAATGCCATCAATTTTCATGAAATTCATGATTAATTTATCGATATAATTGTTTCAATTTTGTTTTTGCCGTTGTAAAATCGCATAATTCTCGAGGCGCATTAATTCTCAGCTTTTATCCTGCCAATTTTCACAATAAAATTAAATACGCATATGATCTTTATAATACTCCATTTGTTTTGAATTTTTTGCTGTCAAACAAAATTTCCTGCGACAAAAGAACCTTTTTCTTCGATATTATTTACTTCTTAACGAATCAGAAGAGCAGAGGATCGAAAAAAGCAGCACAAAAAACCAACCACGATAGCACAGTGAAGTTTGACAGCTGTGGCCATTTGGCCCTATGCTGGTTTTGATGGCAGCCAAAAGGTTTTATGAAGGTTCTCAAGTGGTCATAACATCTTTCAATAGAACATTTTCAAAATCTTTATGGTCTTAAAAAGGTTTTATTAATTTGTTTTCACAACCATCTAAAGAGTGGGCCACTTTGTAAACATTTTGACTTTAAAGATGCATCGAAGAGGGTATTGGTGGATAAAATATTTTTGAATGTCGTTTTATCAACAAAGCCGGGAGGAGTGTTATACGGCTGGAATAAAACTAAAATTGGTGCTTGGGTACCCAGTCAACAACTTTATGCTATCGGCTTATCGGATTATCATCAACCAAAACATTGTGACAGGAAAATACTTACTATACTCCGGAAACGAATACTCGATCTCAATCACTGCCGGCCCATCCCCGTGCGCCAGTATGCTGAACAGATGCTGATTGGTGAGCCCAATCGTCGAAATGCCATCGATCTGATGAATACGGTCACCCGGTGCCAGAATGTCCCCCGCCGGCCCATTGATGGACTCCACCACCGGCGGATACGAAAGGTCCGAGCGCTCTGTGGAGAGGAAACAAAATTACCCAATGAAATTTGCATATCTTTACGGGGCAAAACAAATGAAATGGAAGAACCCAACTGGCACCACTTCTCACTGTGTCACCCACATTTTATGCCAGTCAACCTCGCCGTTTCGGAATGTTTATGTCGCGATTCAAAGTCGATTCGTTTTATGGGAAACTCATCCGCAACCAACTCCATTCGCACTAATTGGGGAACTTTTCAACGATCCTGTTTTAAGCACTTTTTACGGCACCCATGATGCATAATCCGCGTGCAACCCCTTCCCATGTGCCGTTGTTGTTGTTGGGGGGAAAACTCCTTCGCCTTGTCTACAGACAACGCGAATCACCCAGATTTTCGCTTTATGGCATATTTTGTGGCCGCCATCCACCCGACCGACGGGATGCATTCTGAAGCATCTTAATTGGATTAAACCAATTCGTCTTTTATTGGCGGCGAAAAATCCCACTCACTGATGAATGATGGGACCGAGGCGGCGGCGACGGTGGCGCTGACTGCTGCTGCGGTCCTAATTCAAATTAATGGCCTCGTTAAAGTGAATAAAATACGAAATAAAGCGCCCGAATATTTCGCTTCCCATCTCGCCGCGTAGGATTACACGAATCGACGAAAAGCGGCGCAACTAGACCTCATTCATCAACAGCCCGCACTCGGACTGGCTGGGTGTTTGCACCCAAGCGCGAAGGTGTTTCAAAACCACGTCCACTGCGATTGGGAAACACGCACTCGCTGTACTAGAATGGATTTGTAACCTGTCAAAACAGGAAAACGACGCACGACACTCACCTGCGAGTATGATCCCGAGGGATGCTCCCTGGTCGCGTGGAATCGAAATCGTTGCGTAGGTTGTTCCGCGATCGGCCGCCAACCCGGAATCCTCGGACTGCGCTGGGCTCATGGCTCGATCGATTGCTGTAATGAGGGAGGAGAGAAAATAAAAACATGATTAATGTGAACCGGGGACTCTGTACTAGATTTGTTTTATGCAACAAAAGGGACTGCAGCCGGCGTGGATTGAGCACGTGATGGAATTCCACTTCGAATTGGAACGTGTTAATTAGGAGGCGGAAAACTCTCTTCCGAAGTTGTTTGTTTTCATTTTTCCAAATAACTGTAAATTAGGTGGTTCTATTATTGCAGTGTAGAGAAAAATGACAAACTTCCCTGCTGCGGTTGGAAAATCAATATTGGTTTCTATAGATTCCACACACTTGGTTTTCGGTTGACTTGGGTTGCTGTGGCGGCTGAGCGCGAACAGAGTGGGCCATGTGTGCGCGTTTGTTTGCAACAATTTACGACGGGATCGTGGTTTTTGACACCCTGCACGCGCGTGTGTATGTGTGTGTATGTCTGTGTTTTTGGTTTGGAGCGTGGAAAAGGAATTCGTTCGTGCTCTCGTATCGGGAAGAGCATCAACAACGGCAACAAAGTATGCGCCGAGAAATGGCCACATGGTAGGTAGGAGGAATCCGTGTCGCAGGAGGTGTGTTGTTGTAGAGCATAATGTTTTTCGTGAATGTAGAATGAAAACAACACTAACGAGACACCTTCTCTAGCTAGTGTGGGGAGTTGGAAAATGATGGGAATCGTATGAGGTGGGGGGGGGGGAGCATGGGTCTTGGCGGTAGCTAGTTCGCTCTTCGCTGTCAGAGTCAATTTGTTTTTGAATATTTCCACCGTCTTGCTTCTGTCGGAACGATCTAAATAGCATTTCTTCGAGCGTCTCTTCGTCGGTGGTTAATTGATAGTAGAAAGATGTTTTTCACGCAGTCCAGTTACCTTTCTCCTCTTTTTTTAAATAGCTTTACATCAACGAATCAATCGAAGTAGGCGCCGAGTGAGGGAGGATTTCGGAAGGCCAAGGTGAACGTTGTTTAAACAGTGGATTTGAAAAACATTGAGGTGAACGTCAATTGATTTTGAAATCAACTAGAAACACTTAAAACAAGATCTGTAAGAATTTTATATGATAACATGGATTAGGTACATAAAAATACTAGTAGGAAAGTATGGAAGAAATTTCACCATCGACCTCAATTCCCAATTCGCAAGGCTGATACATTCTGCATCTTAAAGACTGCATGCGAAAAAAATGAGACACGCGAATGAGGTCGAAATGTTGTAGACAACCGATACTATCAAAACTTTTGCGAAATGATGCACAACAAATTTAAGATAACATCTGAGTTTCTAACTCGTTCACATTTTGTAACATCTTGATTTTTTAACAAGATTGATATATTTGGTGTATTTTTTGTTCTGCTGAAGAACACTCTATTACTTTCCTGTTACATTTGAATGCAGTAAGTTTTTCGAACACCACATGTAGAATATGGGACTGTATCGAAAACAAACTGGCAACATTTTTTTTTCATACCAAAAACAAACGAAACATAAAAACAACTGTATCATTTAATTCAAGTCTTGTCCTCTTAGTTTAAACAAAAAAATGAATGAAAGTAACTTTATTTCCAGAACTTTCTGATTTAAGATTTGACTCCACTTATGAGGTTCTGGACAGTAGTTTTGTAGCATTTTCTGGAAGCCCCAGACCAAGTATTTTTTTAACTCTTCCACTGGTCTTGCACTCCTTACCACTCTCCTTGAAGTTACGCTTGACGAAAGCCCAGTAGCATTCAATTGGACGCAGTTGTGGGCAATTAGAAGGATTGATCTCAACGAAATCTACCCTATTTTTTTTGTATTCGACTGACGCCAAAACTGGCCAAAACAAAGGAGGGATCTTGTGCTGCACTCGGTACGGTAAACTTCGGAATTGTTCGTACCATCGTACCATTATTGTAGAAAATCGATGACTAATTACTTGCCATACGATTGTCTTCCACCTGGCAAGACTTTTCGGAGATGCTTATAACTTTGCCGATGACTTTGGTGTAAAATTGCGGTCCTGGGAACGTTCTGGGTCCTCTTTCACATATGTTTCTTTATCGATCAAAACGCAGGCAGACGGTCGTTGCGAAAGCCGGCTATATAACTTTCTGGCTCAGGTTTTCGCTCTGGGTTTTTGCTCACCATTTTGTTTTGCTATTTTTTGCTTCTGGTTTTGCACTGTTTGATTCTTTGCACCATTCCGGCGGAGGTACCAGCCTTTTTGGTCAAATCACAAATCGACGTCGATCTGAACCCGAAGGATGATTTTGGGTCAGCTCGAGAAGAGGAAGCTTTTCTTGGGAGTTCATCGAACAAGTAGTGTTCCACTAGGGTTTTAGTACCGGGAGTACAGGTACCGGAATTTTCGGGAGTACCGACCAATTTTCGGTACCGAAATACCGGTACTGGCTTAATGAAAGTACCGGTATTTTCGGTACTAAGCAAAAAGTTTTCGTCCGAGAGGAAACTAAAACTTCCGGTGGTTAAAACCACATTATTTGAATGCAGCAGCTAGTGAGAATTTTTACTAAAATTTCAAACACCTGACCCACTGTGCAACCTTGGCCACTCAGTTCGATTTTGAATGACAAGATTGACAAGCAGCTGTGTCTCGCTCAGTTCATTCATAAACACCAATACCACTACAAATCATTTTTGCATGAATGCAGTCGTGACGTACTTCTGTCGGAGAATTGAAACTGTCATTGTCCAGTATTGTTTACGGTGGTGAATGGAGTGATCAGTACCATTGAAGATGGAATTTGAAGCAATTAGCAAGGAAGGAGTGCCGGAAACTTCCGTTTGGAGATATTTTCTTCGTGGAATTCAAAACCGTGGTGTTGCAAAATGTGCTAAGTGTTCCAAAGTGATCAAATGCGAAGGTTCGAGTATCTCCGGATTAAAAAAAACATCTCAAAAGAGTGCATCAAATCAATTTGGACAAACGTCCGGCGTCCGATGACGTACCTCAAGACAATCACCGGAAGGTATCAGGCTGAAGGTCAAAGCGCACTACATTTTTGTGGGGGTACCGAAAGGAGTTTGGTGAAATCAGGAAGCAAGGCAGTAAGATTAATATCACTTTCGATGAGTGGACTTCAACTCGGAACCGCAGATACATGAACGTAAATGCTCATGACGGTCAGCACACCTGGAACTTGGGTCTGAAAAGGATAGTAGGATCAATGGATGCCGAGAAATGTGTCAAGCTGTTGGAAGAGATCTTGTCTGAGTATGACTTATCCCTCACCGAAGACGTTGTAGCAGCAACGACAGATGGTGCATCTGTAATGAAGAAAGTCGGAAGATTGATTCCCGCGGATCATCAAGTTTTTCTTGCACACGGGATACACCTTGCTGTCATGAGTGTGCTTCATTCCCGTAATGAACCAACATTCAATCAACGTGAGCTAAGCGGAGAAGGTTTGTTCATTTCAAATTGTTATCTTTATAACTGAACTTCTAGGTAATTTCTCGAATTTTAGGTTCCAACGCTGCTAATTCAGACTCTTCTACCGATGATGAGGATGACGATGACGGTGAGTTAGTGCTAGAAGATGCGGAATGCGATGAAGCGGAATTGCGGCCTGAATACCACGCTACCATTAAGAAGTTCCGTGGAATTGTAAGATCACCGGTCAAGAACGACGACCTCCTTCAAAAGTACGTGCAGCAGGAGTTAGGAAAAGAGATGCCGTTGGTTATCGACGTCAAAACACGATGGAATAGCTTGTTTGACATGCTTAAGAGAACGTCGTCAGGGACGCGGAACAGAAAGCGATGATCGATCTGAAAGGGCAAGTAAAGCTGAACATGACCGATAATGAAATGGATTTGGTTCGGGAAATCATAAATGCTCTTGAACCCATCAATGCTGCTGTTGAACAACTGTGCCGGAAAGATTGCTCATTGTACGAAGCGGATGTGGCATTACACTTTATGCTCGAACAACTTTCTTGTCAGGAGACCGCTATCGCCAACGAGCTTTTCGAAGCGCTCAAGCAGCGAGTTTCAGAAAGACGCTTAGAATTCGTTGACCTTTTCGCGTTTTTGAAGAACACTGCAGTTAAAACGTCAATCAGCAATGATTTTGGCGTATTTTTCAAAACGTCGAAGACTACTTTGATTAAACAAGCTGCCGAGATACTCAAATGACTGAACGGTGTTGAAACAGATGAACCAATGGATTCGACCGTAGCTCCAACTGTTGATGGAGTAGATGCTGGTGAATACGAGGCTTTGACGATGAAAAAGAAATTTGAACGGAGGATGCAGCAGTCAAAGGTAAGCGAGAGTGTTCCTGTAAGTTCGATTACTGAACCAGGATTCGTAAAGATTGTAAGACAAGAGTTCACTTACTACGACTCAGAAAAGCTGAAACGAAAATACTTGTCAATGCTTCATGATTCACTAGCAACGTTTCGCCCTACTTCTGTAGACTCAGAAAGAGCGTTCTTTGTTTCTGGAAGCTTCGCTACTAAAATACGATCCCGTATGTCTGACGAAACATTGAATATGCTGTGCGTTTTGAAAGCATTTTTGGCAGTGACATACCCATGCTTCTACATGTATATAAACCCATGTATATAAATTGCAAACAAAATACGAGAACTGAGCTAGGAACTCTCAAATGGCTCGAATCCTATCTCACTAATCGTCAACAAATAACTAGAAATGAGAAGAAAAGTTAGTATTTTCCATTTAATTCCAACTATCTTTCAAACTACGTGTATTTCATCTACAATGTGCAGACTTCTTCAGTGTCGTGTACTAATAACTCGACTGAGTTATCGAGGTAAAAGGTAGTTGGAATTAAATGGAAAATACTTATTTTTCTTCTCATTTATAGTTACAGGTATTCCACTGAACAGGATCGTCATCAAATAATTAGCTTCGAAGGGAAGGACCAAAACCCTATTCAAGTTATCTCTGGAGTACCCCAAGGCTCTCAATTAGGCCCCTTCTATTTATTTCGGTCTTAAATGAAATTTCCTGCATTTTTTAAAACATTAAATGTCATATTTATGCTAATGACATGAAGCTATTCTTAGAAATAAGGAATAAATAAGATATCATTCCAGAAAGAAATAAACGTTTTCTATGTCTGGTGTATCAACAGTCTTTTACAGTTGAACATAAAAAAATGAAATTCGATTACTTTAAGTAGAAAACAAAACACCCCAGACATAACTATCGATTTGGGGAATCAGCCAGTTGAAAAGTGTAAAAGAGTAAGGGACCTAGGAGTTATCTTGGATTCGAAACTTACATTCATTGAACATTACAACACTGTCATAAACAGAGCGAATAATATGCTTGGATTTCTAAAACGTTATTTTTTTTACAATTTCCATATCCCATACACAATAAAAACATTAAACATTGCAAATGTAAGTTCAATATTGGAAAATTGTAGCGTAGTTTGGTTACCCTTGTCAGTCATTCAAAAAAATGAATAGAATCGGTACAGAAGCAGTATTTACTTTTTGCCCTTCGGTAATAAGGTTGGACAAGGTTACCTCTTCCATCTTATAAAGCACGCTGTATTCTCATCAGCATCCAATCATAGGAGGAGCGCCGTGAATTTTCATTAAATTTATTCGTAAATGATAGTGTTCAGTAGAACTTTTAGCAAAACTTCATTTTTACATACCGTCCCGGCAACTACAAAATATAAATAGATTTACTACAAGCCATCATCGCACAAATAACGCAAAATTAGGACCTCTAAATATTAACCTGATAGGTTAGATTTGTACGGCGTATTCTATATCTAAGAAGTGAGGCATAAAATTTAACTATCATTGTAACGAAACAGTCTAAAGGTTGTACGGAATCAAATTGCAATTGGGTATTTTCTATTGAAATTTTGGGTGAAATTATTTCAATGTGTGTTTGTTTACGCTGTGTAAGTTTCACTAGCAGATGTGCAATCGTTGCGAAGATGGAGTCGGAAGAACAGCAGCGACGCGAAGAAATGTTGCGCATAGACCTCGAAAATTCGGATCTTTCCCATCGTGCCATCAGCAAACGTCAAACGATGTTGACGAAACCACATTGCCTCGTTATGGATGATGAGACGTATGTAAAAGCAGACTTCCGGCAGGTTTCGGGGCTCCCGTTTTCCCTGCTCATCATAAATTCGATGTCTCTGAGAACGTTAGAAAGCAGAAGATGTCAAAGGAAACGAGCACCTCATTCGTGACAACTGGAACGGTCAATGGGCAGGTGTACCTGAAGGAATGCCTCCAAAAGCGTCTACTTCCTCTTCTGAGGTCCCACGCTTCTCTGGCCGGATCTAGCCTCATGCCATTACGCGAAAGAGGTTTTGAAGTGGTACAAGGCTAAGGAGGTAAATTTCGCGCCGAAGCACCTCAACCCCTCAAACGCACCGGGACTGCAGCCAATTCGAAAGGACTGGGCCATCATAAAGCAGGCACTGCTGAAGCATCCTAACAAAGTGAAAGTGAAAGGAGGAAGATATGAAGAAAAATGGATTGCCACGCAATAAAAAGTTGGTCCAAATGTTGTACAGGACCTTATGAGTAATATATAGAAGAAGGTTCTTGCATTTGGATATGGAATTGAAATTGAATAAAACAGAAAATATTCAGAACATGTTTTGTTTTCCTCCCTGAAAGTTTGAAGATGATTGGTTTAACGGGCGAATTTTGCCGAATATTTGTGTGTGTCGCAATTTGATTCCGTACACCCTTTAATCCCTCACCTTCCTTGCGTTCACGGGGTCGGTCGTCTTCGTTCTTCATCCGCTGTCAGCTAGGTCGTCTGGTGCTCCTTGAACGATTTTACCACACGGGACACGGTCATGTTGTTGATTCCCAACTGTTTCGCGATCCACCTGCGGAAGTGGCCTTGATTTTCCACGACCGGACCCATAATTTTTTTTTGTCGAAGCACTTCTTGCTCGATAACCACTTGACAGATTGTGACGAAATTTTGAATGTATACATTACACTCTAATCTAACTAGAACGTCTAGACTCTTAAAAATGCCACACTTTTGTGGCTGGGTTAGAATTGCTGAAATTTTGGGACAAACGAATTTTTTAGTTGAATACCTGTAACTAGAAGATAAACTGCCATTTAATTCGAATTGCCTTTATTGTTTATCTTGACAGACACGCATATTTCGTCTACAGTGTGCAGACTTCTTCAGTTCCGTGTACTAATACTCGACTGAGTGATAAAGGATGTTGGAATTAAATGGAAATCACTAATCTTTCTGCTCATTTCTAATTACAGGTACTCAACTAAAAAACTAGCACTCTTATCTAGTTTGATACAAAATTTCAGCGATTTTTACCCACCCAATAAGAAGCTATACACAAAAGTGTGGCTTTTTTTGGAGTACACTCTTTAAATTGTTTGTCATTTGGAGGAAGTGCTTTGTTATGACGGCATATATTTTCCTAATTAACGAATTCACCCTTTGCGATAATGGTGCAATCACATTCAATTTTTATACCACGGGAAAAACTGGGGTTTTGATAAGTTGTTCCAGTAAATTAATGAAAAAATAATAACATAAGTTGTGACGCAAATAAAAGTGCACATTCAGTAGTTTCCTTAGCTTATATGTATAAATTTAACTGTTGCTAACTTTGTCTGTATTCAAGTGAAATGCGGCAAAACGGCTGTTCACACCAAAATCCGGACATACAAAATATATTTTAGAAAAACTACAGCATGTTTTTGATTCACATAATTTATTTAATTCTATAGATAAATGTGATACTCAACTCAACTGCATATAGATTTATATGGATTTATTTCCATAGGCTGTTGCGCGCATTTTCTTATTCACTTCTTTCATCAATCTTCGCACGGTGTTTTTATCAATTTTGTTCCAAACAGTAAGCCACTTAGAACGAAATTTGTGAATCGTTGATAACTCTCCACGAAGCTTTTTTAGGTTTCGCTTGACCATTGGAGCTGTGGACAATTTGGTGGATTACAATCCTTGGGAACGTTATTTTGCTCATACCAAGTGATTGTATCTTTAGCGTAATGACAGCTGGCCAAATCTGACCAGAACAAGGATTGAGTCGCATGTTTTCTCATGAAAGGTAAGAGCCGCTTTTTGAGGCATTCTTGCCGGTAAATCTCAGCGTTTGCGTTACCTGTGGTTATGAAAATCTGAGATTGTAGCCCACAGGAACATATTGCTTGCCAGACCAGATATTTTTCATGGAATTCGGTTTTATACTTCCGTTTCACATGTTCAGGGACATCTTTTCGGCTAGTTGCAGTGTAAAATTCCGTTTCTGAGAGATATTTGAATTTTTTGAAGTAGTATGTTTCGTCATCCATGACAGCACAATTGAATTTAGTGAGAAGTTGTTCATAAAGTTTACTGGAGCGTGTTTTTACCGAGTTTTGTTGCTTTGCGTTATGATCTGGGTATGTTTGAGCTTTAAAAGATCTCAATCAAGCCTTAGACTTCACTTTTTGCACAAAACCGGTTGACATTTGCACTTTTTTCGCAACGGTCCGTGTTGACACATTCGGGTTTGCCTGACAAGCAGCAAAGACTCTTTCCTCCTTCCTTGTATTACTATGTTCATGTTCATCACCACTTCCAGCTTTCCTTTCGACAGTAAGATCCTCTTTATAACGTTTAATCAAATCTGAAACAGTTGATTTTGGCCCATTTAACGATTTTGCTATGAATCGAACAGTAGAATTAAGATTTGCCCATTTGAATACAAAACGTGCTTTTGAAAACAATGTGTGTGTGTGATTCACGTTTTTCTATGTATTGGTTATGTACATAACAAATTTCACTCCATTTCGTAGTGATTTGACAAAGAAACAGGATAAATACTTTGTCCGGATTCTGGTGTGAACGGCCTTTACTCCGTTAGTATCACACCGCACGTCAGTGGCCTTTATATAAATGTACTATTGCGTGGCAGAGAAAAAGAAATAAAAGCGTGGAATATGTGTTCTGTTCACTACTAGTCAAATTCTTAGTCTCCCATGCAGGCTTACAGCATGAGATTCAGCATTCCTACCTTCGGCAAGGTGACAACTTTATCTTACGTACCTTTATAAATCTAGTTTTAATTTAGGAAAATGCTGTTTCATTGATAACTGCTTCGAATAGTATAGGAATGCAAGAGATTAGCGTGATTACGATAATTATTCATATCAGATTGTTTGCCAGATTTAAAATAGGCACCATAAAAGAGCTTTTTCCAAGTTCTAACATGTATGTCAACCCGATCAAATGGCAAATCCACAAAACTCGCCAAAACTTCGCCCAATAGAAAAATTCTGGACGGCCAAAGTGGATATCCACATGCAAAAGCGTCAGTCCCAGCCAGCCGTGTTGGAGAACCAAGCAAAAACCCAGAAACAACGGCTAAAGATTCTGGTCAAAGAGATCTTCTCGGCAAACCCCCAACATGCCCCAGCTCTGCCCAATCGAGAAGTTCTGAGCCAATTTGAAGAGGAGGGTATATTTGTATAATTTCGTGGCCAAAACGACGGATGATTTAATCAAAAAGGTGACCCAGGAACTAAAGAATATGCCTACAACTTTTTTTCACGTATAGCCAAAGTTCCAGCAAACTGCCGCAAGGTGACGCTCCGGGGGTAGAAGTAGTTTTGTGAAGTTTTCAATATTTTAATGAATAAAATGCAATTTGGTTTGTTAAAAGATCTTTTCTATTATTTCAGTATTTTAAACTATCTATAAAATCTAGACCTGTTTACGTTTTGCTAATCTATGGAACAATGAATTCAGGACAATAATAAAGAATAAATCACATGGCCCAAAAACTACTCAGAACGTGACATGTTTTTGAAAACGTTATAAACGTTATACATCTATACAAAAAAACTAGTATAAGTCATTCCAAGAAAATGTACTGTGTGCTTTATGGGAATTAGCCTTCTCCATAACACTTAAAGGATTTAAATCATATAAAAGTAGGATTATTCTTACCTAGCTGTTACTGTTTTGAATAAGAAATTTGTTTTCAAAGACAGAATTTATTTTAGAAGTTTTATAATTTGAACGCTAAAAAATTTGGTTGAATCAACCATTTTCATTATTTTTTTTTTTAATTAAATTCCTTCTCCCTCTGTTTTGATTGAAAATAAATTAACACTTAAAAGTCATCTGCTGACACGTTCCTCTTCCTCGACAACATTACAAAATGAACAAAGGCGACGCACTGCCTACTACGAGTATCATTTCATTTCCCCATCTGATTGCCATCAAACGCCAATGCGTGCATGGAAATTCGCCAAATATGGGAAATATCAACGACATATCTCCTCCTTATACATGGCATTTCCGTCTCAGTCGCCTTCACATTGTGACCAATCTATCAACGACTGCCGGGTGATAAATTTGTCATGAGCCTTCACTTTATTACCGGCATCAAAACTCGATTACTTTTAGCCAAATCACATGCAAGTGTAGCCTATCATGGCGCGTTTGTTGTGACAGGCTCCTGGGGTCGTCTAAGCAAGTGCTCACTTAATGTTTTCGCCTGAATAATAACAAAGCGACAAACTTTTAAAAGTAAAAAAAGGAAACCCCTTTCAAGCGACATCTTAGAAAGCGTGGAAATGATTTACGATGACGGTGGAAACAGTTTCCTCTGAAACGGTGAGAAATATTTCAACCGGCCTCAGTGGAACGGGTTAGAATCAATTACGCTTAAAATATTCCAAATTCAATTTGAAACATAAAAACGTCACCAGGAATAGTCATTTGTTTGTTTTTCTACATTTTTGTAATTCTTTCTGCCGTCGCCACATAGAAATGTCATTAACCTTCGCCAGAAGTAATCGAAAATATGTCGTTGTCACGTTTAATGTCGCTTTCCGAATCCCATAATCCCGGACAATAATCATTATTGCACAGAGAAGCAGGCAGCAGGCAGACAGACGAACGGACGCATCCAAAGCACTCAGTGCCCGCTCAGTTCACAGCCTCCTATTCCTAATATATGACGAGCGCGATGACATACGTTTCAATCACCCGAGCATGAATTTTCATTCCATAATTAGAATTTTCCTTCCCCATATCCCCCCCTGGATTTACCCCCATCGAACGGAGAATCACAAAATCGGGAAAATCTGCCTCATCACTTCAGTATGCAAGACCATGAGCTAGAACGCTAGAACAAGATGGAGGGGGGACCGAAAATAAGTGAATAACAAACACAATACTATACAGAAAGGAAAACACTGGCAAATGGATAAGGGAAAAAAAAATACCAGTCACTGGAAGAAGGGAAACATTTGTCTCCCATTAAATCACTTAACAGTGAAGCATAATAAAAGTGGAAAATTTTACTCTCTTTCCACCTATCCTCGCCGTGCGTTGAACAACTGGGAAAGAGTCACTTTTGACTTTGACAGAGGATTTGGGGCCAGCCACCGGGGCTGGCAGCAGTAAATGAGTAAACAACGGAACGAACGCGGCTACCCGAGCAAAAATGCTGGATAGTTAACATTTTTTGAATGTTTCGGGATGGAAGTTCGGAATTCCGGAGTTATGAAGGATTTACTAAAAATGATAAAAAAACAAGATGCGAAGATTTCTGAATTTAAAAACGAAATAAAATTAAGAAACCATATTTTTAACAATTTACTATGTAACTTAAATTCATAGATAGACCCACGAATGACTTAGAAAGGTTAAATCGTCCAAGATAAAATAAAAGAATTCGTGGAGCAACTCTGTTACTTCATGCCATCAAAGACCTACACGATCATCAGAGCTTACTCAATTTGTTACCTCAATTTACTCAATTTTATAAATTCATAAATCTTAAACGCCAAACGTTGAGTAATCTTTTTTTTTTATGAATTTGAGTTATTGTTACTCAAACGCAGCTTCATTTTAGTTTTATCAAACATATGAAATGGCGTCAGATAACGACTAGCGTCTTTGTGAATTTGTGCTTCCGAAAGTAAATGGAATGAGAGCATGGAGATGAGAGATTATCTGCTTCTGAAAACTTCATCAAAGATCGTTACTTCCGCGCTGGAGAGAATACAAAAATAACCATCAAAATGAGTAAATGGAAGGTAAATCTAAATCGTATTTGAAAACTGATAAACAGCGGTGATATGGAGCAGATAGCAGCCGCTGTAGATCCGGAAACATATCGTAAACTAAAAGGTAAGCCGTTTTATCTTTGGCAGGGATTTGTTACATGAATGATAAACATAGCTTTAGTTAGGAAACTTCAATGAATTGTAAATAGGTTTCGGATGTCACATATTTGATTGCGAAAATTTCGTTTTTGGTTTTGTTAACGATTTGACAAGGTACTTTTGGGAAAAGCATAATTTGAATACAAGCCATACGGAAGAGATTCCGTTTATTTACTCTGAATGTATGTCCATGTACAGAAGTTTCGGGCATTACTGAGAATTAACGAGTAAATGCCAGTTGATTTTTTTTTGCAATGTCATTATAAAAGACGGAGGATCGAAGCACACGAACTACCGTTTATACACTTGCCGCCCTATTTAATAAAGCAGTAAATGCCGAGAACTGAATATGCACCAGTGCTGCTGTCTAACTCCTGATTTCTGTTTTGGTATGGTTTGTTTTTATATTGGTAGTTCGATAAAATTAAATTCTAGGGTTTTTTAAGGGTCCTAATTGATTGCTATAGAATCTTTGGACGACTTGAAAAAATACTCATTTTCATAAAGTTTTTTTTTATTTTGATGAGTAAGTTTAACTCAAAACTAAATAAATTTCAGGATTACTCAAAATTGAGTTGTGGCAATAAAACTCAATTTAGAGTACGTCCGGTTTCAAGGTTTCAACGACGCAAGATCTCGAAACCTCGTCAATAAAATAGAAAGGTTGAGCAGTAGGGTGATGCAAAATTTGAAATATTTGCTCTCCTAAGCTTAATCGACGCCAATTTGGGTCCTGATAGTCCCCAAAAAATTTTAACACATTTGGTTTTAATTTGGCTTTGCACACGCTATTCAAAGTTTGTATGGGAATTAGTATGAAGAATCTCAAACTTACATTTCCAGATCCCTAACATCTTGATATTATGTCCTTAAACCAAATCTTATATACATTCATATAGTGTAAGTTGTCAACTATAAAAATGCCGAAGATACCTGACATGTAAACTATATACAAAAATAGTTATTCAATAAAACATAAAATACACAGTTTAGGTATGATGTTTTATTCTTATTTTTGTTTTCTTATTATTTATATGTTTTTTATATTTTATATGCATATATTTTATGTATTTTATTTTATTTATATTATTATATATATTTTATATATTTTATATTTATATATTTTATATACATTACATATTTTTACTTCTTATTATTATATTTGTTGAATAACTATTTTTGTATAAAATTTACATGTCAAGTATCTTCGGCATTTTGATAGTTGACAACTTACACTATATGAATGTATATAAGATTTGGTTTAAGGACATAATATCAAGATGTTAGGGATCTGGAAATGTAAGTTTGAGATTCTTCATACTAATTCCCATACAAACTTTAAATAGCGTGTGCAAAGCCAAATTAAAACCAAATGTGTTAAAATTTTTTGGGGACTATCAGGACCCGAATTGGCGTCGATTAAGCTTAGGGGAGCAAATATTTCAAATTTTGCATCACCCTATTGAGCAGTTAAAATAAAAGTCATTTATTGCACTTTATAGACAAAAAGGCGAAAAAATAATTCAGATTTGATTTTGATGAAATCTCGAACTTTTCTTCCAACAGCACTCATATTTTGATGCTCACTCACACTCACTCACTCAGACACTCTGTTGGCTAACCTTAGTGGCCATTTTGTTTCAGCCTTTTCATCATCTCTGTTGCATTCGTAGTCATCTTTCCGCTCTTCTTCTGTTTGACAATTTCCCAATATTTATCAATTGGGTGGAATTACGGGCAGTTGGGAGGAGTAATATTCTTCTCGAAGAAATCCGCCCCGTGGTCTGGATACCGAATAACAGGTCCATTGTGACATTTTGGAAACCACAGTCTGCTTTTTAGCCGCATGTGATACACCGTTTGGCATATAGACGTTCGGCATACGAATGTTTGGCGAATGAACTTTTGGCGTATTGCATATACACGTTTTGCCGAATGGCCAAAACTCCAAAGAATGGCTCATGTTTGAATAAAGGAAAAATTTCATATAAGAGTTTTATACCAGCCAAGCGCTTTCGAATGTGTATCGTCATCAAAAGCCCTTGCGCAAAATATCAAAAGAAGGTATATCTCGAAAAAACTGCATATTGCTTCAAGATTATTAAAAACAATGGCATATTCCGTCTAGCTTTTAAACATAATACATTTTTCCACCAAAAATCATGAGTTTAAGATTTTTTCAAAACATATTCATGTATATAGCCAAATGGCAAATACCAATTTTTGCCTTTTAGAACACAAAAATTTAGGTTTTAAGTGAATCGGTATAGTTGAAACTTAATCAAATTACTTATTTCTGCAAATGCGCACACTTGTTGATAAACTCTAATAGTAATAAGTCTAGAATATTTCATTTCATCAGAATATTTTTTTGGATTCTTATTTCCATTTCTTAACAGTACATATATTCTGATAGACAATTTTCGGCCAAACGTCCATTCGGCCAGACGTCCATTCGGCCAAACGTCCAATTGGCCAAACGTCCATATGTCAAACGTCCCATCCCCATCAAGCACTCTACACTGAAGAAGTCTTTAAATCGCAGACGAAATAGGCCTATCAGTTTAAGGACGATCTTTATCTAGAGTAATGTAAAGAATCAAAACATCGTTCCGAACACTAAATTCCGACCCCCGAAGTTAGCGTTCGAAACATGTTTCAAAACATAAAATCGAACACTTAGTTCCCTACCCGAGTTTAGCGTTCGAAACATAATTCAAAACATCGTTCCGAACACTTGCTCGCGTTTACTAGTGATAGTTTGAAAAATATGTTACATATTTTTTATTTTTTATTATTTTTAAAGTGATCAAGAGAAGTGTTAATCTAATTGTTCCTTGTTTTTTTTTCAATTCCAGATCCAACCACTAGGAGCGTTGCAGGAAAATAAAGAGTGCGTCCAGATATTAAATGACTCAAACCTTACAGCTTGCTGGAGATTGGTGGGTTCGATTCTCGATCTGGTCTAGACTATGTTCGTTAAGGAAACTTCTTGATTTTCATGGGCATAGGTTAGACAATCAGCGTGTATTGCCAAGCCAACAAAAGAGAAACCTTATTAATGTCGAACTAAGGGAGTAATAAACTGTCACCGCGATGAAAAAGCTCATCTAAAGTAACAATTCATTTTTATCGGCAGATGTGACATTTTTCTTGGATTTTTTTCACCTTAGACTGCCATGGTGAAAAGCAATCACACAATTAAAGGAAGTTCAAATTTTGCTGTCTTTCTTCCCACTTATTCTGAACCTTGTGTTTTTGGAAAAGTTGTTCAGTAGGTATTTGGGGTTCCTCAGGGGAGAGCAAGTTTCAAGTAGGCCACCAACAGGTCAACTGGAAGACCTGGAACAACAATTGCAGTGATCTATTTATGAAATTAGTCCAGAATTAAGTGGATTTTTAAAACTACTTTTAAAAGTGTCATTTGAAAACATTTGTCGAGTACTTTTTCACACAGACGTTTCTGATTTTGTAAACATAGAGGGGAAGTAAGATTCAAACGTTACATTCTTCAAACCGTTAGTACTTTCATGCAAACTAAGGCCATCAACATAAGGAATAACATTTCCCTAAGGGAACGTATACTAGTTATGTCACGCAAAAATGGACATTCCTTGAATATATTAGAATTCATATCATAGCTTTGTATATCAGATAAAGCTACTGTTACAACTTCAGATTTAAAGTTCAGAACTCCAGGACAGTTTGAATGATCTAGAGCATCAAAAAAAAACCCACTTTCCTCATCTTTATGTTATTTAGCATCAAGTCAATCAGAATACACCAAATTGCTTGAATAATTACGCTGGGAAAAAAAATTAGGGCTGAAAAGGTTAAGTCAGATCATATTGAAGACTTCGACAATATTGTTGAGTATGTAATTGGAATAATCTCAGACTTGACGGCACTTGAACATCAGCTACGCCACCTAGCAGGACAAATTGAAGCCTTGGGCCTTCTCCATTGAGTTTGGTAAATTTTCACATATCAAGCGCAATTCACTTAAAACATGCACTGCTTATTTTTTAACAGCGTGCGTAGTAGTCAGTTGACGAATGTTTTGACGGCATAATGTTTTGTTTCGTCTTTCAGTGGTAAAAGTTTTGCCAGAATATTCTCTGTCTTTCTAATGTATAAACTCCATCACACAATTTGTAAGAGGATCCAACAAAAGGTTTTCAGACACTTGAAAGGTGGTAAGTGCTCTCGAAGACGCGATAAAAACAGGTTTTTGTAATCTATTTTGACCCTACATAAAAATAAAATTCAATCAACGAATACGGTATATAACCCGAACCAATATTACTTTCAGCAAAAGTTTCTAACACAAGGTAAGCAATCAAATTACCACGACAAAATTTACTAAATGTTCATTTCCTAACATACAATGGGAGAGGGAGGGACCATCAGGGCACCCAAGTGAAACAATTTGAATAGGGAGCATGGGGCTGTTTCCTCCTTATTTCACGTTTCGTGGAACGAGGGCGAGCTCTTCGACCCCATATATTGGGTTTATTCTGTCATTCGAGGGCTCGATTCTAGTGCAGTGAGTGTGAACTTGCTTTTGGAACGAGATTTTCTTCCTTATATTCCCGGGTTTCGCGTAAGTGTCTCTACTTACGGGCCCACTCTAATGTTTTTGGCCTTTCATACAGGAGTTTGATGATGGCAAACAACAATAGCCCAAGTAACATTTTTAATTAGATAAACGCTTCATAGGCAATACGTATACAACTTTAAACTGAGTAATGGTTAAGTAGTGGTTGCACAAGCGCCCAGCCAATATTTTCACAAGCAAATCTGGCGTATCTACCCAGCTTCATGAAAATGAAAAAACTGTCAAGCAGAATATGCAATCGGTTTATAGCCTAGGAAGCTTTTATCCAAAAATTATACAACCTATTACGTAACTGTTCTTTTGAAACGCATATTCAGCATATTTATTTGTTCATCGCAATTTCTATTTTTAGAACTGTGGCAAACAGCTTTTTATTGGTAGTCTTAACACGTTGATATAAACGCTTAAACATAGTCACTATACAACAATCGAAAAAATATGTATGTCAAACACTGTTTACAATACTCGTGGACGGTATTAAGGCAATGGTGTTGTTTTATCGTTGTAATGCGTAATTAACATTTAACTATATGAACTTTGTATTATAATGTTTATATTTAGTATATATTTATATATCACTTGCCCGTGTGCTTACCAGATTTGAACTCTGCACCTTCACCTTAAGAACGGTGACTGTATCCTCAGATCCATATCAGCTGTGAGGAATTCCAGAACCCATATTCAAAGTGTTCAAAACATATTTTAGTTCTAACAATGTTGAACAACAATAATTGCTGAAGCTCTTTACGAATAGGTTTGTACTGTTTTGAAAATCAGTGTTACCGAGATTCTTATAATCTAAACATGATCACCATCCAATTTACGTTGTTAGCTGCCCAGCAAACACACTATCGTATATGATAGCGTATAAGAGTGAAAAGTGGAGGCGATATACGTACATTTTACATAAAGTCAAATGAACGCATGTACGTATATCGCCTCCACTTTGTACTTATATCCACTATCATATACGATTTTGTGTTTGCAGGGTGTGCCGCGCTTGGATTCATTAGTTATAATTTTTTCAACTACATTAATATCAATTTCATTTATAACTGTTGTTATAGATTGCTATATTTATCATTGCTATATTAATGAATTCCCGGTGATTAAAAAAAATCCACTAAGACCGGGAATTGAACACCTGATCTTCTGCTCAGTGGAGTTTATATTGTTTATTTGAAAGCAATTTTCGACAGCACTGTCAATTGCGCGAATCTCCGAATATGAACTCCTCAAATAAGCTTCATACTTTCTCAGATTTCGTTTTCAATAGTAAGTACCGCTTTTCTTAATTTTTTTAAAAATCCTTCGAATTTTTTTGAAATCTAAATGCTCTGCTCGATAAAATGGACGGTATTCCTTTTATTTAGTTTGACAGCTAAGACTCAACTCAAGAGCTCAAGCTCAAGAACTCCATATAAATAACTGCATATATGCTCCATACTCTGTGCCGCAACTACACTCAGGAAATTATCTCTACGATCAGAACTATTAACCACAAAGCCATAAGAGATCGTATTAAAAGATTATTGTTGCATTGGTCGATAAAAGCATGCCTCTTCTACGCTTTCAATTGACATCACTTATCAAGCGTGTATAGTCTCGTGGGATTGTGGCTCGGCTCTGGATGCCGAGGTTCATGGTTCGCATCCCGATTGGAACTTTTTTTTTCATGTGAGGAAAATATTCATACGATCGTCATATGATTTCTTTCCATAAGGGAATCGTATAAAATTTGCAATAATGTCTTCTGGCAAATTTCCATGCTATATTCGAATGAAATCTTTTCGATTTGTTCGCTCAATGTAGTTATACAACATTTTATACAGCTGTAATCACTAAGCTGTATAGCGGCTAAGGTATTTCTAATATAAAGGCTTTTGAAAAGCTATTATAAAGCCAACAAATAAAACTGTGTAAGAGAACACAGAATGATAATTCAAAAGCTTAACCGACTAATTTCTTAGCTACATAAACAAGCTGTGTAAATGCAGACAAACATTGTTCGCATAAGAGCTTTCTTTTCAAAGTATGCAACCTAAAGCAAAATGTTGTGTTCAAGCTGTGTTACATTAAGCATAAGTACTGTATTGATTTTTTAATTCTGCTTATAGCTTATTCCGCTTCACTTGCTTTTATACAATTATAAAACAGCTGATAAGTTCTTAACTTCGGCTTAGGCAACTAAAAATGTTAGTTGGGAGATTCCTGATGAAATCGTTTTTCAGATTATTCCTCTGCTATGAAAAGTTACCTTGCTGCAATAGTTGGTAGTTTTACACCATCGTCATCATAGTTTTTTTTTTAAATTTATTTGCTGTATTAGTGTGAAAGATTATTTGATGATGAGTTGTTCGTTATGAGTTAAGTTTTTAAGGGCGATTCATATAGCTTGGGACCAAACTTGGAAACGCGTTTGAGACCGATATGCTAGTATTTCCTGGGCCAAAAACTGTAACTGTATAGTCCCTGGTCACACCGGATACAGAAACAGCACCGAATGACCAAAACACGTTCTCACAAGGTATCCAGGATACATACTGATGGACGACGAAACGTATGTCTCAAAGCTCTACAAAAAAGAATGTCTGAACAAACGCGTTCTACCATTCATCAATGCAAACGAAGGCCCTGTTAAGCTTTGGGCAGATTTAGCTAGCTGCCACTACAGTCGTGAGACGGATTTCATCGTAAAGGACCTCAACCAATCAAGAAAAGTTTGTTATTTGTTAAACGGAAACTGAGCAAGACCGAAAAATGAACTCGGGATACTGCAGATGATGGAATACCCAAGTAGCAATTTTAGTTTTATTCCAGCCGTATAGCCCTCCTCCCGGCTTTGTTGACAAAGTTACATTCACAACTGTTTTGGCTACCAACACCTCTCTAATGTGTACAAAGTGGCCCACTTTTAGAACGGTTGTGAAAACAAATTAATAAAACCTTTTTAAACTAAAAGATTTTGAAAACGTTCTAGTGAAAGATGTTATGACCACTTAAGAACCTTCATAAAAGCTACTGGCTGCCATCAAGACCAGCATAGGTCCAAATGGCCACAGCTGTCAAACTTTACTGTTATATCGTGGTTGGGTTTTGTTGTTCTGCTTTGTTCGATTCTCTACTCTTCTGATTCATTTAACAGTAAATAATATCTAAGAAAAATGTTCTAGTGTTGCGGAAAATTTTGTTTCATAGAAAAATATCCAAAACAAATTGAGTTTTATATTGCGTATCATGGTCTAAATCATATGTATTTAATTTTATGGTGAACATTTTCACGATAAAAGCTGAAAGTGAATGCACCTCGGAAATTATGCGAGTAGTAATTATACAACAAAGACAAAACTGAAAAAAAATATATTCGATAAATTAATCATGAATTTCCTGTAAATTGATGGAATTCAATCAAGTTTTCTAAAAGAATGCCGAAATTGATCTCCGATCTACAGTTAATTTGCATTACATTTGTTATTTGGTGTATTTATTTGTCCACCTTTCAATGATCAATATGGCGATTGCAAAAGCCAATTTACCTTCGTAATGGCTACTACAAAACTATTTGGTCATTTGGTGACTTCCCTCACCTTGGTAACATGGCCGCTCAAGTTGACGAGTCTGTTCGTTCATAAAATGATGCAAATAATTTCAAGAAAAGTTCATCATTTCGTCAAAACCAAAACGGAATAAAACTGTGGGTATTTTCTCCTAAAAGGGTAACATCAAACCTATATTTTGCATGCTTTATTTCATCAAGACAATTTATAACAAACTTAGCTGATAAACTGACGCCTTAACCTTTAAGGTTATTCCGGTCCTCAACTTACATAGAATATTTTTTATTCGGGTACTGCCGCGGCATCATCTTCCGATTCTTCTCCCATTCCATCCACCCCATCCTTCAACTGATCCTCTACATCGACCGAACCGAAGTAAGCGCATACTGTGCGTGTGTGTTTTTGTTGAGGAATGGAAATAATAACAGTGGGCATTAAAAACAATAACGCCATCACCCGCTGCCGACAGACACGGGCACACTTTCTATTCCGTTGACTTCCATACAGCAGTTGAGTTCAACTTGAACAGTTCGAAGCATTAGCGGCATTGGAATTTATGGAGCTCCTGTAAATCAAATGACTCTCACCGATCTAAAGTGGCTCTATTAGATGGTAAATAGAGACATAAAGTACGAAATATTAAGCAAACAAAGCAAGCCGCGTTCAGAATATACATCATCGAGAGAAACTGTTTGTTTACAACGATTGTTTACACTTTCCTCATGGAAGGTTTCACATGTGACTGTTCGAATCTGCCTCGCGAACAGTCTTCGCGTCCGTCAGTATTCTAGTACTTCTTCACTGCATGGCGCCGCCATCTTTCTTTTTCGCGCACGAACTACGTTTCCCGCGACCTACTCATGTCTGAAGTGCTATGGCTGCTGGCGCTTTCAACTAGCGGGCGTGATGCCGCCGACCGCCGAGTATCGTCGGTATGTCTGTTTTCACATTCGTTCTCGTATCTTTTTTTCTCGGTTTGGTCTAATTAATTCCTTCACAAAGTACCTCCACAAGAGATGACTAACCATCAGGAGAAGGGAAATGCACTCTCAATCGAATCCATTGTTCGTCCGTTCGGAAGGGGAAGATGCTAGCAGTGACAGGCCGGGTGACACGTGCTTGTTCACTTAGCGAGCAATCGGTTCGACAGTTGGCGTTTGCTGGGTGCTGGGTGCTCGACTAACGACAGAACGGGGGGATAGGAAAGTTAACGATTTTGTATAAAAACATCGAACAAATCGCCCATTGCTACAAATTATTAATTCGCATCGAAAAACCAACAAAACGCGCGTAACGTAAGGCGTTCATGATCGCTGCTGGGTTATAAATAAACCGCGGCGTATATCAAATTTCTCCCCGCACACTTGACGGCTGTCAGAAGGTTAACATAATTTATAACTCATCACCAGATTGTTTTTCTTCATTGTTTTTTTTTTTTTTTTGCTTGGAAATGGTCCTCCTAAACGAGCACACGAGTCTGGCTCATTATGCTCGAGAATTTCAAATCTACTTGCCTGATATGCGACATATTTGTGTCTAATTAGCAGCGACTTACCACTTAATCCGTAGGGGTTTTCCGGAGAGGCCGCAGTTCCATTCACTGACGGTACTCGTTGAACCAAACTGCCGAAAATTGTGAAACATGGATCATCGTAGAAGGCTATTTCGTTTTGATTGTTTTGTTTTTTTTTCTGTTCTGCAAACAGCTGACACTTTTAGCGTCTCCACCCTTGTCGGAATAGCATGATGCACACAGAGAGTGAAAGATGCATTCGCGGCGATGCGTCACTTTAATTAAATGCACGTGGTGAGGCACTTTTCGGCAGCCAGGACGGGAGCCGCTCGAACATCGATCATTTTGAAACTTCGGGTTCGAGTGAATTTCACCAAACTTTTACGTTCGACCCAAGCAGGGTTCGCAGTTGTTTCCACACTAATTTAGACTAAACCATGCTTCTGACCGCGTCCGACGACCGCAGAGTGTGTAGGACGAAGAAAATGACGCGCAAGCTACAATTCACGCTCGTTACGTTTAGTGAGCGTGTAATTTAAGGCAAAAGTCGTTTGAAAAATAAAAGTGCCGCGGCACACCCTGGGACGGTTTTGGTTTCGTGACGAATCGGTTGCTCCACTACCGAGGATGTCAACATTTTTCCAATTCGCTGGAACTATGACATACTATGATCGAATATCTGTGAACAGACCAAAACCTGACGTCCCAAAAACCAAAACAACCCCACAGATCCAGACGAATCAACTCTTGTGAGGTCTTTGGAACGTCCAAAAAGAAACGGAGATCCTCCCGTTCCTTGAAGCATAGCCCATTTGCATTAGCTCAACCATTTCCATTAAATTGTGTTTCACCGCATCAGTCAGTCTACGCACGGCCCCATTTCCCCCAATTTACCTCGCCCTCTGTGTTTTTCTCGTGATAAACAACAACAAAGATGCAAAAACGCCGTTAGTCGTCCCGAACGTTGATTCGGTGTCTCACTAAAACTAACCTTCTCTCTCTCTCTCCCTCCTTCTGGCTTTCTGCTAATGGCCCAAACTGCACGAGTGTTGCATTGCAGAATCGGCATCACCGTTCCTACCGACGTCCTCCCGGCTAGGTACGCAAAGGCACAACCGAGATGACAAATGCCGCGCGGGAGCACTTTCAAGCGGGTTCCAATTTCAAACAACAGAGGGTGGCGGCATAGATCACAGGAAGCGTGAGTGAAGAAGACCCGACTTGATTTGATCCAAACGACCCAAATTAGACCTCTAGGAAATGGTCGTCACAGTCGTTGGCCGACTATAAAACGATTTCATGAAATTAGACCTTTCGGAACCTACCAGAAGTCCAATTTCCGTCGCTATCCGACAACGATCGCGTGCTACGAATTTCGATCCTCTGAGACGTCAATGAGTCAATGGGATGTATCACTCTATCTGTCCCCATTCGCTTTGTAAACGACCAGGGGGAAATAATAGTTTTAATTAGATCGAAGCGTTAACAGATTTATGTCTCACTTGCTCTTTGATTCTGTTTATTATTATTCGGGCTTGATGTGACATAATTCGCTTCGCACCGAGCAACCCGTACCAACAGGGGCAGGAGAAGCGAGTCTCTGGTGCGTTTGTCTGTGGCGGCAGTGCAATTTCACACTATTTTCCACGCCTCTGGTAGGCATAACTAAGGTGAAGTGAAGCCGTGTCGCTTGGCATCGAAAGAGGCAGTCAGCTTTGTCGTTTGTAATGCATGAGGCCATCATCTTCTTGAAGTCAACTGAATCAACTCAGGTACCGAGAAGCGGATTTGAGTGACATTTTTTTTAAAGGGTGTTTCGATCAAAATTTGGTCGACTTAAACTTGACGCAAATTCCTTTAATCGTGCATTAACAATTTTTGCACACCCCTGATTTTGAAGATGTGTGCGTGTAGCATCATGCCTCTATTTTGATCTTGAGATAAGCACTTCAGTTATCAAAATGTCGTCAAAGGAAGAGAAGCAACCCATCAAAATTTTGCACGTGCATGGTGAAAATTCAAACTACTCTCACGCCAAGTTGGCGAAATTGTTAAATGTGGCTAAATAAACCAACGTGACCAACGTATTAAAAGTGTTCGGTGAACGTTTTCCAACAGCCAGGAAAGCTGGATCGAGCGGAAATCGAAAGCCGGAGGCCGCAGTGACGACAAAAAGAGTTGTGTCAAGGCAGACTTTAAACAGCTTCCTGGACAGGAATTTTATACGACAACCAGACCAGAGATTAAACTGTCAAAGTTCGCGAAGAAATATCAGGTGTGGCTGGCCATCTGTACCTGTGGCTTGAAGAGCAACGTTTACATTGCGTCAACCAGGAAATTTATCTGAGCGAGTGCCTACAAAAACGTCTACTGCCTCCTAAAGCGCCACAATTGTTCCGTTCTATTTTGGCCGGATTGGACATCTTGACATTTTGGAAAAAAGGGCCATGGAGTATGCTTCCAACAACGTTCAAGTGGATACTCAAGGACAAGAATCCTCCAACACTGCCAGAGCTCCGCCCAATCGAACAATAATGGGCCATCGTCAAGCGGAACCTAAGAAGCTTTCAGTGAGTGAGAAACAGCTCAAGGCAAACTGGCGTTCTACGGCGAATAAAGTGGACAAGGAGACTGTACAAAATCTTATGGCTGATGTTAAACGAAAGACCTAGCAATTTGCATTCGGTATAAAGGAAGCTTAGCTGAATATTTCTCCTGTACTCTGCAATAACTGAACTTGAAAAAGGAAAAGAATTTGACTAATTAATAAAAAGTATGATCGACTCACACACATTACTGTTTGACCAAATTTTGATCGGAACACCCTTTACTTAATAAACTATTTCAACTTTTCTTCGAGTCCCCACTCTTATAGCATAAATTCCAAAACTAGTAGAAAATGCAATCAATGTAATCCTTCATTTGCTAAAGAGCAGAGTGTTGTATTCCAAGGAATTCCAGACTTTACATTAGAAACAAACTTAGGAGTTCAAGTTCAGTTAGAAATAAGTTCCTTAGGGCTCTGTAGCTGAATGGCAGGATA
>JASCZW010005186.1:0-195105 GCA_034211315.2 Aedes japonicus
GTCCATTCGACAATCGACATCTTCCTCACCAACATGGGGAACAACATCGCCCAACCGGTAGTACACCAGGAGCTCAGCTCGGACCACTATCCAGTGGTGGCTGAAGTTGGATCCTCGGTCAACCGGCATCGGATTACCAGACGGAACTACCATCGTCCCAGATGGGAGAGGGTTCCGACAACATGTCGACGACACCGTCGATTTCAACGTGCACCTCGCATGAACTGATGACATCGATCGGCAACTGATGAGCATCGAGCAAGCAATTTCCTAGGCCCGGGAGCAACATGTACCGCTGATTGATCAGGTAAACAACTCTGTACCCATTGATAGGCCCACTAAAGATTTAATACAATTGCGAAACGTCATTCGAAGGCAATACCAGCGAACTGGTTTGTCAACGCTAAAAAATCACTGTAACCGAGTGACAAAAATCATCAAGGCCAGAATGGTGGACCTTAAGAATAACAATTTCGCGTGTTCCAAGAGCTATATGGCCATCAGCCTTCTCTCAGGAGTATCGAAACTGTTCGAAAAAGCGATCCACCGTCGGCTTCACTCGTCTGCCGTCGAGCATTTCGGATTCCGACGTGGTCGCTCAACAGTACACCAACGCGGCGAAGACCCAGATTCCGCCAGAGAATTGTAAAATTAGTCTGAACAACACAATGGTGGAGTGGGCCTAATCAGCTGTCTACCTTGGCGTTAGCATAGACAGCAAGCTTATTTTCAGGGAGCAGGTTGACGCAAAGTGTCAACAAAGTGTAACGTTCTGTTGAAGCTACTGTACCCATTGACCAACAGAAGGTCTAAATTATCCTTGAAAAACAAGCTTGCTGTCTACAAGCGAATCATACTTCCAGGCATCGAGTACGGCATGCCAGTCTGGGAGAGTTGTGCAAAAACAGATCACCTGAAGCTTCAGCGTGTTCAAAATAATTTCCTATGGATGATCCTGAACACCTCTCCGAGGACAAGAACGCTTTAGTGAGTTTTTCAATTCGTACAGGGCACGCTGCCTGATTTCGGATCACCAGATCATCATCCAGAATCGGGTCCCCACCCCTAGGATTTTCAAAGAGTAGTCATAGTTTTAGTTTAAGTAGGTTATCAATTTTTGAAACTAACAATGCCCCAAGGGTTGATCTGAAACATTAATTTTAACATAAGACACACTAAACACACCAAACTGAGCAATTAAAGACTGGACTCGGAAAAAATGAGACACACAAAAATGATCACCAAAAATTCATTTTAAATCGGATACTTCTCAAATTATTAGGGATTGAATAACTATATATTAGCTATGTTTTGACATCATTTATTTATTGAATTTCGTCCCCCAAGCTGAATGCTCGTACATTTCTTTTAACACTGCTCATGAGATCTTGGGCGAGGCGTTGTCCATCTTCCTTACACAATTACTCCCAGTTTTTCTTCTAAGCTTCATCGGTTTTGAATGTTTTTCCGCTTTTCTTAAACTTTTTCTTCATTATTGCCCAAAACTTTTCAATCGGATGAATTTCTGGTGTATTTAGCGGGTTCGTCTCCTTCGGGACCACATTAACGCCCTTCGCTTTGTACCAATCCATTACAGGCTTGGCGTAATGGCACGAAGCGAGATCCGGCCAGAAAGCGTGGGACCACGGTGAGAGCGGAGGAAGGGCAGCAAGCGCTTCTGCAAGCATTCCTCTCGATAAACCTGCCCGTTTATGGTGCCGGTTGTAACGAACGGCTCGCTGTACCGCCCGCACTCGCAGATCGCCTGCCACAACAGGTACTTCGCGAATTTGTCCATCTTTCTCTTCCGGAACTTTTCCGGACCTCCATGCGGGACGTACCGACAAAAAACTCAAGGCCGGGGATTTCTTTGGTGTCCGCCTTGATATATGTCTCGTCGTCCATGACAAGACAGCATGGCTTGACCAGCCACTCACGGAATGGTAGATTCCAAGCTTTTTACTGATCCATCCCAAGATTTGTTGGCGTAGCTCTTCTTGTTTCGAATGCATCTTGCAAACTACTTGAAAGATCGCGATAAAATTTTGCACACATAAACATAACACTCTAAGCTAGTATTATTCAAAATTTCAGTATTTTTTACCCACGCGATAAAAAGTGACACCCAAAACAAAATGTCGCATATTTTCCGAGTCCAATCTTTATGCAAATAAAACTGAAAAGTAAATGTTACAATCATCAAAACGGTAGCTCAGATGAAATTTTTTTTAGATTAAATTGCAAACACAGTGGAAGACGTAGAGTCGTTGAAGAGTCGTATTAATGGAAAAGTTCGGGAATTCCTTCGAAACCGCGACGAATAGGGGTGCCATTCTAAAATACTTACGACATAAATTACGACATTGCCCCCGGAACCAGTATGCAAATAGGAATTTCCCTAAGAAACGCTACACAAAAACTTTTTTCGGGTAAAATATGTATTGTCGTCCTGAAAAGGGCGCTTTTAGTTTTGATGATGAGACCCGTCCATTTTCGTCGTTGCAGATGACGGGAATGATTCTGGTTTTCTGTGTGTCACGGGTGGCGGTTCTTGCCTATTCAAACCCTTCAAAAGCCACAGATTCCAACACAGTGGCCAAGTATACCGACGCATCGGCACTGATATGCTAGGTGAAGTTAATAAATACTCGATAGATATTCAAGATGTTTACATCGATCAGTTGTAAATTTACCCGCGCATCAATTTAACTATCAAAAATTAGCCGTTAACAATTGTAAACTATTGAAAATAATGAAAATAAAAGGTGATGTCTTCTTATTTTGTTTTGCTGTCTAAATTCAGTTAATGCAAAGTGCTTCCCTATCACAGATTTCAAATGTGAGCAAGGGAGGTCTCATATGCAGCAGTGTGCGATTTAAAATGGGTACACATTCACAAATTTTCTCATTCAGGGACGAAGGGTTAAAGTCCCCTTAAAAGTAATAGAAGAAGAAGAAGTAGATGAAGAAATATGTCGCAGTACTGGTGCTGTGCGGAGCAACGAGCCAAAATGGATTGGCTGCTGGTGCTTGGTGATAACATGTACCCTGGAGGGTGTACTGGCTTCATTCAGCAGAGCGAAACGGCAAGGTGCCCATGTGGATTTGGCAGCTGGCGGTGGCACGTACCGTGGATGGTGCACTGGCGACCAATCGTTGGTCAGGGAGCTGATGGCTCAGCAGGCTGTTGTTAGGAGACCGTTGATAGGCAGCCATTAATTAGGCAGTCGGTTGCTCAAGCCGGTGATGAATTTGTAGTCAGTCGGTGGGCGCAAACACGAGGAGCGCATTAATAAAGGTGATTGTATATGTTATCTTGTTGGTTGCCATCTTTTGATAAGGCGCAATGTGCAACGATTGAAATAACCTGCTTCTTCAGAACACCGGAAAGGTGTTAATTCTATTGCGGACCATTTCACATCCTTTCTTTTCAGGACCACCAACTCAATTTAATAGAGCTTGTTTGATATGAGTTTATCTAACGTTACTTTTCAAGCTCTTACCAATTGGCAGACAACGATGGCTAGAACAATTTTAGTTTTCTCTTGCTTGATTTGTGATATTTTTGCTCTGATTAACTAGAGGTTTTAACGACTGTCATTTTATTTACTCAAGTATTTAAAATTTTACAAATAAAATATGAATATATTTTGTGTACATAATTATCAATCGGTGACGGAAAATTTTCTATCTAATCTAATCTAATCTAATCTCACACTAACGCAACCAATTCTTGAAGGCATCCTGGAAAATGATGGTTTCTTGAATACATAATTTTTCTTGTCATCGGCAAGACCAACTCCGTAGTATGTGCTGCAGAGAGGATTCCAAGAAATAGAGCGATTCCAGAAATATCTAGAATCGCTCTACTACTTTGAATCAAGGGAAGGAAGAAAGCGTGGACCTCCCGTACCAAACGCTTCCGTGTAGAGTTAAACAGTGTGATAATTTGTACTTTATCGTTTGGAGCATAGATGCTAGAAAGATTGGCATTTGAACCAAACAATTGTAGATGGACATGCATTATTAAAAAAATTTCATACAATACATTTTTCGTGGTAGGGTAAGATTTCAGCATACTAGCTTTCCGGAGTCGCGCTGCCTACATTGCGCACTGGGCCAGAATGAAAAATTAGCAGGAATAAATTGTTTTCACTATGAAGATGACAATTTAGAACAAAACTGTATTCAGCAAAGTTGCAGCTTATGATTAGGGCTTTAATTTGAAATCAGTTTAAATTAGGGTGGTCCTTGAATATATTGAAATTAAAATTCTATATTTCTCATTTCTTGATTTAAAGCAATACTGTGTTCGAAAAAGTTGTTTCTCATTAAATTTAAAGCAACTTTGCTGCAAAAATCATAGCCGTAGGTCTTTTGTGTCAATAGTTATGATCATTTTTATGCTTAAGAGTAGGGTGGCCCTGAAAAAATAGTGTCTTTCGCTTAACTTTTTCATTTTAAGTTTTATGAAAACTGTGTTTTCAGCAATATTTAGAACTCATTAAAACACACAGTTTGATGAAGAAAAAATGTAATTTTATGCATCCGTTCAAAAGATATCGTGATTTTAGTCCAAAAACTACGACTTTTTCAAATTACATTATTTTTTAAAGGGGGAAAAACGGGGATACAAATACAATTGCATATGAATGGTAAAGACAAGAGGTCTCTTTTGTATATAAATGTTCAGGTGAATTTAGAAGAATTTGGGGTTAAATGGTACTATGAATGTATGTCTTTTTTTAAATAAAATTCTTACGTTTTTCTTAAATGTTGATGACAATGACGTGTAAATCGTCATATTTCAATAAAGAACTAATATTTGCATTGTGTTCAATTTAAATCGATGAAAATGGAAAATGGAAATGTATGAGTTATATATTTATATATTTTCCAAATGTCTCATCTAAACATAAACCAAAGGTACAAAACCTGTGCAAAGTGAATTATTGTTTTCATTATCAAAGGGCCAATAAACCAAATGTAAAAATCTCTTAGAATTTCAAAACATATTCGGTTTAGTTTGTTTTATGAAAATTTCTTTTGGGTAAAGCGAATAAAGCTGGCAATGCCTTAAATCATAAAATCAGGAAGAAACCCGTTCGACAACTGAGTGACATAAGTTTAAATTTACCATTATATTGGTTCCAAACACATGCAAACACAGCCGTGTACTCGTTGAAGCGCTTCATACCTAAAGTTTTTTAGATCACAACACAAGAAAGTTCAAACTCAAAGATTTTGCTAACCCTTAAACGCGCATGGCGTTAAAAAATACTTTTTTATGTTTAATGATGTTAAGTGGTTTAGCATGCATGTTTGTTATAAAAATGAACACAATGCAAATATTAGTTCTTTATTGAGATATGACGATTTACTCGTCATTGTCATCAACATTTAAGAAAAAATCAAGAATTTTATTTTGAAAAAGACATACATTCATAGTACCATTTAACCCCAAATTCTTCTAAATTCACCTGAACATTTATATACAAAAGAGACCTCTTGTCTTTACCATTCATATGCAATCGTATTTGTATCCCCGTTTTTCCCCCTTTAAAAAATAATGTAATTTGAAAAAGTCGTAATTTTTGGACTAAAATCACGATATCTTTTGAACGGATGCATAAAATTACATTTTTTCTTCATCAAACTGTGTGTTTTAACGAGTTCTAAAAATTTGCTCAAAACACCGTTTTCATAAAACTTAAAATGAAAAAGTTAGGCGAAAGACACTAATTTTTCCAGGGCCACCCTACTCTTAAGCATAAAAATGATCATAACTATTGACACAAAAGACCTACGGCTATGATTTTTGCAGCAAAGTTGCTTTAAATTTAATGAGGAACAACTTTTTGAACACAGTATTGCTTTATATCAAGAAATGAGAAAGATAGAATTATTATTTCAATATATTCAAGGACCACCCTAACTGAAACTGATTTCAAATTAAATCCCTAACTATAAGCTGCAACTTTGCTGAAGACAGTTTTATTCTAAAGTTGCATCTTCATAGTGAAAATAATTTATTCCTGCTAATTTTACATTCTGGCCCAGTGTGCATTGTGTTGGTGGGACTGCCTCCTAAGGTATAGCTGACGAGATAAAGCGTTTCTTACTCAGCCGCTGTTTGAGCAGCACCTCCTTGGTGGAAAGACGCTCGGCACGCACCTCCTCAATCTAGATGATATCAGAAGGACAACAGTGCCCAGGCTGCACGGTCTTTGTCATCTCTTGACCCGTGGAAGCATGAGATAGGAACTTGTTGGGAACCAGAGCTATGTTGCGGGGACGCACGCTCCATCACATTTGTCGACTCGCCATTTTGCAGCCCAGGGGGCAAGAACTGATGAAAACTAAGGAAAAAATATGTAACTTTTGTCGCCTTTAAGCGCGGCTTGTGAACAGGGCCATTTCCGCTTGGAAATTGTCTGGGGAATCGAATGGAACTGGTTTCAATCACCGCACGGATATGGTTGTGGAGTTATAGAACTTATTTTATCCCAATTCCCCTTCTATTCTTGAATAATTTATAGACATTTTTGCACGGAGAGGCTCACGATCAACAAAATAGTTCTAAACTCATGTGAAATTTGTTTGCAGAGTAATAAATATACAACCGGTTAGGTGGACTGACTAACGACTAATGAAAATTTATTTCGTACCAATAACCTACGTTGCCGTGGTTGCTAGGCGTTGCTAAGCTACTAAAATACATAACAGAGTACATAACAACTACATTGGTTGGTTGCTTATGCTCTATGGTTACTTCGATTACAACACTCCTTCCTAAGCAACGAATCCATTTAACTTTTTATTCTCTTCCAGCTTCTGATTCACCTGGGCTTTTGTGAACCCATCTGCAGGTTGCTGCTTCGTGTTCACGTATCCCAGCTCGACTACTCCTTGTTCTAGCACATCTCGGATGAAGTGATACCTGCTGTCTAGATGCTTCGTTCTGGGGTTGTATCCTTGGTTTCGTGCGATACAGATGGCTGATTGGTTGTCGCACCGGATGGGAATCCCTTGCACACCAAAAATCGGTGACTAGAAATAGTGCCACCAAAGTGCTTCCTGGATTGTGCGTATTCCGCTTCGGACGAGGACAACGCAACTGTTGGTTGCCGTTTGACGTTCCATGACACAGCTCCTCCCATGAACGTGAAGACGTATCCTGTTGTGGTTTTCCTGGAATCCGGCTCTCCTACCCAATCGGCATCTGTGTAGCCAACCAAATCCAAACAACGTTCGTTTGAATATGTTAGCCGACTTGAACTTGTACTTCGCAGGTACCGCATGATACGCTTGACAGCGTTCCAGTGGCTACGTCCAGGATTCTTGTTGAATTGGCTGACTTGATTGACCGAAAAACTGATATCCGGTCGAGTTGCCTGCGCCAGATAGGTGAGACAGCCAACAGCCTCCTGGTAAGGAACCTCCTTCATTTCACGGATCTCATCTAGCGTCGTCGCTGCCTTGGATTTATCCAGTTTGACACTAGCCTCCGCTGGTGTGGAGACTGGATTACAGTTCGCCTTATTGAACCGTCGCGCAGTGGGACGAAATGAAAAAAAGTGGGACATGGGTATTTGCGGCGAAACTATTAGGTGTGGCCCATTGATGTATTCTACAATGTTTCTACATTTTTGGAGTACTTTATTTTTGTGATAACAAATTTGATTTAATAATTACACCTAGATAAAAAAATTAACTTTTTTATTTCCGGTTCAAATCGATAGTCATGTATTAAAAAATTGTATATTAGGTCATTTCATGACACTTTGTAGAGAACATAAACTTTCTATCTCTTAACTGGACGAAGTTGTAGGGTGAAAATGGAATGAAAAATGTAATACCCCCTTAAAACTCGTTTTTTTATCATAACTTTTTTATTTGAATTTTCCCATTTTTTAAATGTTCTACAGAGTTTAAGATACTTCAAAAATACACCTTTTTTTTAAAAAAAAAACAACTGATCATTAACTATTATTTAAAGGATTAACGTTGGTTTTAATTATTTTTTGAGCTATCTGTGAGGATGCGTAGATTACAGGTTAGCAGGTATTAGCAGCTAAATTTTCGTTAATTTATTCAACAACTGATATCCTTTAAAATGATGTTCAAATTATAAGGGGGTCAGGGAGGGCTCCTAACAATTTTTCAAAAAAGTAACTAAGCTTCTTATTAGATAATATGGCATAAATAGTGATTTTTCATCTCTTTGTATAAATATTTAGACTTTCTATTAATGTCTAAAAGGAAAAAAAGGCCAATTTATTACATAATAATGCTTATTTCAATATAATAACGAAAAAAAGGCCATCGTTCTACTGCAAATACAATAGGTGCAAAAGGAACTATGTCGTATTTCTACCAAATGAAGATTTGCAGTATTAGTTAGGAGCCCTCCTGGACCCTCTTATAATTTGTACATAATTTTGAAGGGTATCAGTTGTTGAATAAATTAACGGTAAATTTAGCTGCTAATATCTGCTAACCTGTAATCTACGCATCCTCAAAGATAGCTCAAAAAAATCATTAAAACCTACGTTAGTCCTTTAAATGAATAGATAATGATAAGTTATTTTTAAAAAAAAGGTGTATATTTGAAGTATCTTAAACTCTGTAGAACATTTAAAAAATAGGAAAATTCAAATAAAAAAGTTATGATAAAAAAACGAGTTTTAAGGGGGTATTACATTTTTCATTCCTTTTTCACCCTACAACTTCGTCCAGTTAAGAGATAGAAAGTTTATGTTCTCTACAAAGTTTCATAAAATGACCTAATCTACAGAAATAAAAAAGTTAATATTTTTATCTATGTGTATACACCCCTTAAATCAAATTTATTATCACAAAAATAAAGTACTCCAAAAATGTAGAAACGCTGTAGAAGACATCAATGGGCCACACCTAATAGTTTCGCCGCAAATACCCATGTCCCACTTTTTTTCATTTCGTCCCACTGTGCGTCGCAATATGCTGTCGATACCCTAGTAGCACACTTGTTGCAAATAAGTCAAAGTAACTGCAATGTGACTCAATTAAGTCACAATCAAGTTTCTGCAACCAATTATGAAAGAGATGTGTTGCTTGGGTATAGTGCTGTTGATCTATCCACAGCTTCCCGTTCTTCCTATCTCACGTAATCTTCAGTCCCAGGCAAAAAGTCGCTTCGCCAAGGTCCTTCATTTTGAAGCGGTTGTGAAGGAAAGATTTCAATTTCCCAATCGGTGACGGAAAATTTTCTATATCTAGAAATTCGCTATTACGAATAACGTTCCGGACAAATTTCCGACGCGCGTTAAGATCGAATATACGGAAAATTCTTCGAAACGGCCATGTACCGATACCGAGAGAGCTCGTGTTTATCGGGCGAGACTGAAAGCAGCTGAAGGTAATGCGTTGGCAACTACTGGTTAGGTCTTTGCAGAACGGCCTTCAACTCGAGGCCGTATCATCTTGACCTTCAACTCGAGGCAAACGTATCATTTAAGACCTAACGATGCATTTTCTAACGTGCACTACCTAACATGGTATTCTAAGAGTGTAGCAATAGGAATTTGAGAATAACTGAACAGTTTGAACTTAGCTTTATCTTAACGCTGGCTTCAATCATTTCACGACTGTCAATATCGACAAAGTTAGGTATCAAAAATTCCCAAACATACCCTGAAAAATCTATAACGCGATTAGGATAATGGTCTCCAACTGGTCAATCATGTCAACATAATAAATATAGCCAGCACAACTGTTGTCTTTCATTATACCAACATTCAACAGAAACGTTCCTTTCCAAGGACGCTAAATGATTTCTATGAAGCGAATGGTCTAACATACTTAAAAATCATACTTTTCATATCAACATATGAAACTTCATATCAACTTTGCAGCTATGTCACTGACATAATTCACCCTTTGGTTTTTTTTTTCTTAAAATTCAAGGAACAGTATGCATTTTAGTGAAAACTGTTTTAGTCAATACAGTTAATTTAAATCCAAAATAGACCCAAATGATGTTTTTCATTACTAAGTGGTCCATACTTTACGTGGTATAAAAATAGTTCGTTTGCTAATCATTTCCGATAAAATTTGCTATAAGTCAAATATATCCTGTCCCGTAAGATATCCGTAGTATAATTGGTAATGCTCACTCGTACTCAGTGGGAATGACGTCGTACTCAAGTCCGGTAACCGTGGTTATTTTTCTCAAATTTTCTCACTCGTGTTCCATGGACCATGTGTGCCATTCTTTTCAGTAATTTGCTAATTTATAATTTATTTATTTTGTTAAAATCTGTACAGACACACACTCGTTTCGCGGCTGCATCTCTCCATCCTCGGCTGCGCCCCACACTCGCCAGATCGATGAGTACCTGGTCTATCCGTATAGCGTTCTTGTACCAGCCGGAATTGCTAATTAATTTCATTAACAAAAAAGAACAGAAACGCCACTTACAGACTAATTGGGGAAAGGGCCACTCATTGTGTCTAACAAGTTTTAAATAAGTTAAGCACTATTTTATCCACGAGGAGTCATCCGTCATCAAATGCATACGTTTGATTCACGAAGGGCGCACAGATCAGCGTTCAACGCTAATAAACCCATCTTGTCCATCCCCGCAACACAATAAGATATCATCATACCCGCATACGCAAGACCTTTTTTTTTATCAATTCTATTTGAAATCTAATCGTAAAAAGGAGAAACCGTTCCGAGTTTGAAACCCGCAGCAATCATCACTCTCACCAGTAATAAATGGGCTGCAGTGGAAGCCTTCATCAGTTTTTTTGATTGCTGTCAACACAGCTGCCGATGAAAAGCTAAACGAGCTAATTATGAGATCCTGATTTCGATCCCGGAGCTCCCTCCGTGCTCCTACCACCATATCAGAATTTTTATTGAGCGCATTTTCTAGTACAACTATGTATGTATGTGCAGACGAATACGTCCCTCATTCTACTGCGCCCGTGTCCTGATGTCGTCGAGGCGAAATGTCAATTCCATTTCATTCCATTCCATTACCCTCATATGGACCGGGAATCGCCAACGAAAGTTTATCGTGCTTTTAACTGCGTGTCTACCTTGGCAAAGCTCAACCGACTTCAACCGGTGTTTGAATAGTTTGAACAGACGGCGATGCGGACGAAAAGCATAACTGTATGCTGCCAACTCGTATGAAGAAATTAATTTTCCCATTCCACACACCACACGTTTGCTAGTTTCAGTAATTACTGCAGTTTGTTGATTATGACTTATTTTGAACGAGAGGCGTTTTGCTTCTGCTCCACTTTCCCGACAGAATAAGCTGGATGATGGCCGGGAACGTGTCAACGAAGATGTGGTTGAGGATTTCATAGCCTTCGATGGAGCGCTGAGGTGAAGTTTATTGAAAGTCATTACCGGTTGAACTAATAGGAAACCATTTGCGGAAAACGGGCTATGTGACTCAATAGGATAAAGCAAATGGACATAGGTTTAAGAAATTGTTTTTTTTTTAAATACTGAAATGGTTGATATATTCGACTTTTCAACAAGAAATGACGGGAATGGGTGCTCAAACCGAAGTAATGCTGTGCCCCCAGTTAGCGATAATTCATTTGGCAAACATACTCGTTGTGTAGCAGACACAAATCAAGGCTGCCCATCAAATTTAATTTCTACAATTTGTATGCATTTACAAATGCTTACAAACTGAATTCTCTCTTCGCGTTGACCGCAACAAATGTAATCCGAAACTATGGCCGCCTTCCCTACACCCAGACGGTAATTAGTTGGCCAATTTCCCATGTCTTTGTCGGGTCAATGCGGCTAAATTGCATTGTTTAACTGAATTCAACCCCCTTCCCCCATCCTCTCATTTCCTTCCCCACGTGCCAAACATTCTGCTGGAACCAGGCAAGTTGAAGTGCAATCTAACAAATCACCTCAACCAGATTCGCTCCAGAGAGCACATCCTCGGCTCCTACCCTCGCCCATCCCATAGCTACCACTCGGAACAAATTTGCTACTCCAACAAAGCAAACTTTGACTCGAATAAAAATTAACTTCATCACTTTCCGCGCTCTTTCCAGCCCCCTTTTCCCAACCCGCCGAGTTACTTTTTAAAGCTAGCGTAATTTTATCCGGCAATCAATGTAAATTATTCAAAATTTATTCGAGCTTTCGGGAACAGAATTGTTAAATTGCAACAAAGCGTTGCAGTTGGACTTTTTCATACCCCATTCTTCATTCAATCCTAATTGAAATAAAAAAAAACATATTCAACCCCCTCTGATCAGAGAGAACAACACTTACCTAAATGTTGTGATTTTTTTTTCATATTGCAAGCAAGGTGTTATTAATAAGTTTTGTGGTGAGCAAAAGCAGTGATATATTGGAAAAGTGTTCGACGAGAAAAAGTCTAGTATTTTCAGATCGATACTAATCGAATTTAATCGAACTTAAATCTAATAAAAATGCAGCCAGTACGGGGAAGAGTCTTGGGTGTAATTGGGTTAGATGACGTCCTATTATTTTTCTTCTCAATATTGATGCTTACAGCATATCAAATACATGATACAATCGACAAGGCGGCCTAGCCTACTGCGTAGCAATTTCTAGCAAAGATGATTCTTTGGTTTTTAATGAAAAGGTTTGCTTTTGTCTATCTTCAGGGTAGGATGGATGCGTGGCAGGCCGTACCATGAATAGGATTTGTAATATTCTAGAAATTTGTAAATATTCATATATGGGTCATTCCATATCAAGTGACCGGAGAAATGCATCGACCCTCTTCGATTCGAACCAAAATTGGCTGATATACTTGTTCTAGGCTATTAATCAAAAATTCAAAGTTTTAGACCAATCGGTGTACCCCTCGGCCCATGGGCTGCCCCCATTTTTTTGAAATTTTTGAAAAGTCATTATATTGTTTATTGAATATCTCAATGAATAAAAGAGCTACAAACAGTGCTAGATACTTTTCTTGAAGGAAATTTAATTTGCTACCAAATAAATATTTTTTATATTTTTTACAGTGTTGCCAACATTGTTATTTTTGTGGTTGAAATATTAAATTGCGTTTTTCTCAAAATGCCCCCACTTTTTTTCAATTTTTATGGCTCCAATGTGTTTAACAGACTTTTTTTTTGCTCGGTCATGGAAATATTGATTATTAAACATTTCATGTTTTATCATGAATTATCTGTTCCTCTAACACCAAGAGAGGCCATCGTATTTCATAAGACATATTGCAGAAAGTAAATGCGTGTTACCGTGAGGCAGACGTGAGTAAAGAACTGGCTGGTAAGAAGGAGTGTAAAAGTGTTCGGGAGGGAACATCTCGTATCCTCAAGCAGAAGCGATTAGTGCTGACGAACCTTAGCGAAACACTCTGCGCCCACCAGAGTGAAGAAGCCGCATTTGTTAGAAAGCATGACTATATTGCAGCGAAACAGGGAGAGTTCTACCAGTTCACTCGGGACAACTTGACCGACGGAGAAGTTCTGGTTGTGGCCGACTTTTTCGAAAACTTTTCATTTGTTTTACAGGTATTACATGAACATTTCCTCCTCCTCTTCCCAACTACTGTAAAGATAGATGTGACTAAGGATAGTGGCAATCATGCTTTTAAAACATTTGCAAACTTGAAATAATGTTCACCCCCAGCAGTAGATCTAAAGAAGTCTGATTAAGATTTTCAAAAAAAAAAGTGTTTGACATTAATATCAAATCTTCAAAGAGTATTTTGTTAACGCTAACACTAAAGCAAACTTTTCATTTGCTTTTCGGGATAGTGTACAAGGGGTCCACTACAACTAATCTCAAGCAACCGTTCACCCATTTGCTGCCTATTTCTCGCAGCAAGGAAAGATTGTTCCATTGGATTGGGTTATCATTTCGGATACCTTGGATCACAACACAGAAACCTTTTACGCTTTCCAGAAGAAATTCATAGAATTCCTTAAATCTCAGCTGACTAAGCTGACAAAAATTTATTAGTTCTCTGACGGTGCGGGTTCACAGTACAAAAACAGGTTTAGCATCTTGAATTTACTGTACCATCGAGAACACTTTGGCGTTCCAGCTGAATGGCACTTTTTTGCAACGGCATACGGTAAAGGTCCAAGTAATGGTTTAGGTGGAACTCTAAAGCAATTGGCGACGAGAGCTAGTCTTCAAGGAACTACCATACAAACTCCAAATGATGATGATTGGGCACGCTGTAATTGCAACTTGAATGTGAAGTTTGTGGCATCACGGCAGTGCAAGAAGCAAAAAAAAAAAACATTTGGCAGTCAGATTTGCTAATGCTCGATGTCACTGTTTTTATGAAGAGTATTTCGAGCTCAGAAACGGGTACCATTTTTGATCTGATTCTGAAAAAAACCTTTAAAATTCAACACGCAGAATGAAATAAATTTGATATATATTTTATTTTAAGTGGAATTTGTTAATTAGATGTGAAATATAAAATTGCACTTTTATTTGTAACTAGCTGACCCGGCAAACCTCGTACCGTAAGTTCGTACGTTTTGACGTAGACTACGTCTTACGGCAAGGGTAGGGTGTCAATTGAAAATCTAAAATATTGCGACCGTCACGAAAAACCGTACGTTTTGTACGCGAATAACTCAAATAATTCACGATAGATTTACATGATTTCTTCTTCAATCGGTCGGAAATTTTACCGCACTCCAGTTCAATTGTCAAACATTATTCTCAAACAATTGTAAACTATTTAAAATAACACAAATATAAGGTGATGTCTTATAATGTCATTTTGCAGAGTAAATTTACCAAATTTCCTATCACAGATTTCAAATCGAAGCAAGGAACGTCTTGCATCATCTTCTTCTTCTTTGTCTTAGAGAGAGACTTTAACCAATCATGTCGTTCGTCTCTCCATGTACGTCTCGCAGGCAGCTGAGAACGGCATAAGCGCACACATAGGAAAATCTTGCCTCAATCGTTTGGCAGCATTGAAGCTGTGCGGAGCTGTTCGCAGGCAGATGGTCACAGCTGCTTCATTTGCCGGCAGCGGAGCTGGTCGCAGAGGCAACTGGTGGTTGCGTAGCAGCTGATGGTAATCTGTACCAAGGCTCTCCCAAACAGCGATCGTCGCGATGAGGTAAAATGGCGGATTATGGGGGCACACAATCACGTCGGTTTGTGCAAGCCGCCATCTTACCTCATCGTGATGATTGTTTCGCCGCGACTTCGAAAACGCTGCTGTTTGGAGGAAAGCGTCTTTGGGGCGAGCAGCAGTAGGTGAAAATAATCTGTCCTTTTGAGGACAATAAATTAAAATAAAAGAGTTGTTTATTAAAGAACTAATCTTAAATTAAGTTCGGTGCTCGATGGAGGGCGAGCCGTCGGTAAAATTTTTAACCAGCTGGTTGGCGAAATTCATCAATTGATAATCTGTCCATTTGAGGACAACTCTAGGGTTTTTTTTTTTTCATTAGGGCGAATCTACAATTGAGAGATTCTCTCGGGGCTCGCTCTCTTTCATTCATTACAGCGCCATTACAAAACTAACGAGGCATTCTTTAGTACAGATCGAAACACAACAGTGATGGCTCGCATACTTTACAAATAGTTGAATGAAAAACGTAAAGGTGATTGGTTCAAATAATCTGTCCTTTTGAGTACAACCAATCCATTGTTAAAATGTGTCCTTATTTGTCAATTGTTTTAATGATTATATTTAATTTTTACAAGTTAATTGATTAGCCAGAGGGGCTCTTCATCTTTGTTTTTTGTTTTGATTGATTTGTGGTGTGCTTTGTTAATTTAATATTCTAATTTACATTTCATCCGTTACGGGGATTGGTTGGATTGAATTTATAAAATTTGATAACCTACCTAACTACAATTACTACAATTTGAAAAACCTAGGGGTGGGGTACCAAGTCCCGGATGACTTGGTGGTCTGATAGGTGGCAACGTGTCTTGTACCTATTGATAGTCTCACTAAAACGATCTTCGAGTGTGTTAATCTCGGCCAGACGGTGGATCTCAGTATTTCTCGTCCGCGGAGGTGTGTTCAGGATTATCCTGAGAAACTTGTTTTGAACCCGCTGTAGTTTCAGGTGGTGTGTTTTCGCGCAGCTCTCCCAGATCGGCATGGACAACCAATCCAGTTCAGAGAGTTGTTTTTATAAGAATTAAATTAATATTCCGTTGGGTTTGTGCGCCATTTAATCTAGTGCCGATTTGTTCGTTGCCAACAACTAATTGGGACGCTGGAGAAGGTCCTTAAACTCGAGGTAGGAAATTGATATTTATTAAATTTAAATCAATTTGACAAAGTGCATGTCATCATAGTATTAATTGTATTTTGGTGATGACATGCGCCGCGTGTTTTTACATCATACGAACCTACACATGATATCGATACAAATAATGCGCTGAACATATTTTAATGCGTGATTACTTTCTCAGGTGTTTATCTTATATTTAGGGTATATGTTCCTTAACTCAGCCTATTATGCAATGATCGATTACTTTATATATTACAACTCATAAAGTTTTTAAGCTGCAAGCGAGACTAAACTAGTTAGACACTTGCTAAGATACGCTTGATAAGACATTTGGTAGTATGTATCATGAAAAGTTACACAACTCTTTTTATAAAGTCAGCAACATTCGAGGGATATGGATTGATTGTCGGTCTATAAGCACCAAATTGGGTCTATTCATGGATGCAACTTCGTCCCATTCGATGGATTTATTACTAAATGCAACCTTTGTTCGTTTTTTTTCTGATTTTATGTTGCTTAAGGCATTGCTAGTTGTATTCGATTTACTTAATACAACATTTCACAAAACATACTAAAGTAAAACTGCCTCTAAACACTATGTGATGTTCATATATGATTCATCAGTCATTCAATAATGAAAACATTATAATTCACTATACAATGATTTTGTTCCTTCTTTTTGTGTTTCGATGAGTCACTAGAATATAAACAACCGCAAATTCATGCATTTCCACTTGACATTTTACCAATAACAACCTTTTTACTACGTTATTGATACAACAGGCCAAAGTTGGGAACATACAAAAAATTATGTCCCCAACATTGGGTCTACGATTTTCTTGTAAAATCATTGTTATCTTAGCTATATGAAAAGTTAGCTCGTAGCGTGTAACTATATTCTGCACATCTAGACTGCATTACTTGCTGTATTGATTCAATTAAACCAAATTTAGATCACTTGAAGATCCTCTAGATCATCTGTTCAGCTTAACCAGTGAAATCATGATGCCCCAAAAGTTAAAGAAATCGAAAATTACGCTTAAGTGAACAACTATAAGTTGATTTATATTGTCTCAATTGCTGTGGATTACATCGGTCATCCTAAAAGCCACATGATTTTGTTGATTATCGCTAAAATAAAGACATATTTGGTACATAGGCCGAATGAAGGAGCTAGGCTTACATTACATCCCCTTACCCTATAAGAATTTATTATATATTAACCAACCTTTTCTCCCATACCCATAGCAAAGAAGATGGGACGCTGGAGAACGTCCTTCAATTCGAGGTAGGAAATTGGTATCTATTAAATCAAAATCAACTTGACATAGTGCATGTCTTCATAGCGATCGAATATCTCTCTACGAATCGCTTTGGTCTCCCTGTCATAATAAATTTCAACATAGTATTAATTGAATTCTGGTGATGAACTGCGCAGCGTGCTTTTACCGCATATAAACCTACTAATGATATCAATACAACTAATGCGCTGAACATGTTATAACGCGTGATTATTTTCTCAGCTGTTTATTTTATATATATAAGAATTTATCATACATTAACCAACATTTTCTCCCATACCCATTGCAAAGAATAATTTATAAAACTCACTCTCTTTCTTCTGCGAGATCGAATATGTTCATATACACGGTGTTCAATAAGTTCGGATACACTTTCAAAATTTGTTAAAAAAATGAAAACATGTTTTTTTATTTTTTGGATTTATGTTATTGAAAGCTATGTTTACAAGGAACGTTTACAACATTTCTCTTGGAATGACCCCCCCTTTGTACTCCTTAACGAGCTTCAAACGTTTCTCGAACGCGTCGCAGGCAGCACTGCACGGACTGCATGGGCATTTCGTCCCAGATTTTGAGAATTACCGTCTTGAAATGATCCAAAGTGCTGACCTTGTATTCGTTCAGCTTCGCCATCATATAGGACCAAACAAAAAAGTCGAGAGGATTCAAGTCCGGGGAGCTGGGAGGCCACAAAGTTTTGTCCAGAAAGTCGGTTACGTTGTCCCGACACCAGGCTTGAACCACATTTGCCGTATGGGCTGGAGCACCGTCCTGCTGGAACACGTAGTGCTCATCGCCGTAGAGGCTTCGGAGACTGGGGGCAACAACCTTTTCCAAAACCTCAGTTTTGTAGTACGCCGCGTTGATTTTGACGTTTTTTCAATAAACACCAAGGGTGGCTTACCACGTTTGCATACTGCCCCCAAACCATCACCGACGCGGCACTTTGGAACCGGGGATGTTTATATTGGATTCAGGAATGCTGTCCCTCGATGGCGCCCACACCCGGTCATTTTGCACATCAGTGCGGCTGCTGCAGCACGAACAGTTTCTCGTCCGAAAAACAAACTCCTGACCAGCGTGCCGAGAGAGGATCCTCTTAGCTCGATCCAACCGCTTTTTGCTGGTAGCCTCCGAAACGCCATGGACCTTACGTTTTTTGTAAGGCCTGAAACCAAGGTCCTTGGTGAGTATGGTGTGAGCGGTTCCAATGGAAACGTTGAGATCTGCAGCCGTTTTCCGGATTGAGCGGTTCTTTTTGCGCCGAATTCGCTCCCTCACGATCTTGATGACCCGTGGCGTCCTCGCTGAACGCGGCCGACCGGATCTCGCACGGTCATTGGTCGAGGACGTCTCCCGGTATCGCCTGATGGTCGTGTAGACAAAGTTCCGCTTGACCCCATGCGATTTCAGCAGCCGGAATATATCGCCGGGTCGCTCACCGTTCAAAAAACGCTTAATTACGAAGTCCCGATACTCTTTCATCGCGCGTAACAAACGAACAACAACTAACAGAATGTCAACACCGCGCACATTCGGTAGGGTATGAATGAAGCTAAAGCTGACACCAATACCAATGCAGAATATGTACATGGCGCATACCTACGCAATGATGAAAACTTGTATTCGAACTTATTGAACACCGTGTATATTTCGATTTCCTTAACGTTTTAGCCATATTGAATTCATTAATTTACCTGATATTCACATAGAAGCATGAATAATAATTTCACAAGAAAACCATTGACCATATTTTAGGTACGCATTTACGTTATATTCCCAACTATGGCCTTATGTATTCATCACATAGTAAAATGTAGAATATAAAGGGTGTCCACGATGAAATTGCCACACTATGAAATTGCTCTCACTTTTTAACCGTTGGGTTGAATTTAATGAAAATTTGAGTGGATTTAGTTCATAGTGCATTATTTACATCCTGCAAGTTTTAAAGTCCTGTGATCAAAACTCGCGGAAATGGAGTCGAAAGAACAGCTCGTGCGTGATAAAATCTTGCGCATTCATCACGAGAACAAGGATCTCTCGCATCGTTCCATCGCCAAAACGTTGGGAATCGCGAATTCCACGGTGTCGCAAGTGATTAAGCGGTTCGAGAAACGGTTGACCACCGATCGGAAGCCCAGAAGTGAAGGAAAAAGTATTCCGTACAACACCAAAAATCACAACCGCGTAGTTGGGGCCTTCAACCGAAATCCGAACGCCTCCGTTCGGGATGTGGCTAAGAAGCTGCACCTAAGCCGAAGTTTTGTCCAGAAGGCCAAAACTAAGGCTGGGCTTCGAACGTTCAAGGTACAAAAGGCCCCTAATCGCGACGAGAAGCAGAACAAGTCCGCCAAAACCCGTGCCAGGAAGTTGTACCTCAACATGCTGACGAAAGTTGAATGCTGCATCATGGACGACGAAACATATGTGAAGGCCGACTTCAAACAGATCCCCGGCAACCTGTTTTTCACGGCCAAGGATAAGTTCAGCGTTCCGGAGCATGTCCGCACTCAGAAGATGTCCAAATTTGCGAAGAAATTCCTGGTTTGGCAAGCCATCTGCACGTGCGGGAAGCGGAGTGCACCTTTCGTGACCCAGGACACGATGAACGGACAGGTGTACATAAAAGAGTGCCTCCAGAAGCGGCTGCTTCCTCTCCTGAAGGCCCACAACGTCCCAACAATCTTCTGGCCGGATTTGGCCTCATGCCACTACTCCAAGGACGTGCTGAAGTGGTATGCGGAAAATAAGGTCAATTTCGTGCCGAAAATGTTCAACCCTCCCAACACTCCGGAGCTCCGCCCCATCGAGAAGTACTGGGCGATTATGAAGCAGCACCTTCTTAAACGACCTATGCTAGTGAAGACAGTCGAGGAACTGAAGAAAGTATGGGTTTACATGCAAAAAACGGTTGATTCATAGGTTGTGCAGAATCTTATGGCCGGGGTTAAGGCCAAGGTGCGGGCATTTGCGTATAGACTGTAAATAAAATACGAGTAAAATGGTAAAATGAAGTTTAATAGTTATTTCTTAATCCCTGAAAATTTGATGGCAATCGGATGAAAACTCGAATTTTGCGAATCAATTTTGTGTGTGGCAATTTTATCGTGGACACCCTTTAAAAGTTTTCAATGGAAAAGTAAAAGTGAGCGGTTGTGTATTTTTTTAAGGGCTTATTCATACCAACACCTATATAACTAAATGAATATAGTGGGAATTTTAATGTTTTGAAATGGAATGGCCGATTGATCATATGAGAAAGTCATTTAGTTTTTATAAAGTAGCTTTATATTTGGTATAGTATACCGAATATAGCTGAATGCCAAATGCGATTATATAAATAAATGCCCGGAGCAATGTAATAAATAAGCTTTACTGAAATTCGTTCGAACAAGAATCCCTCATGATATCCATATCCATCGAAAGTTTTCGACTCAATAATGTTAGTTGGTGACTATTCATGGTCCAGTACAGCAAACGCCTTGTTGAGACGCTTACACATCTGAAAATGTTGCAATTGATTATAGTGTTTTCATAACAATTACTAAACCTGTCGGATATGTTCTGATAACGAATTTTATCGTTATTTGAATTCTAGAGTATTTCAATGTTTATTATTACCCTTGAAATCCAGAATTGATAAAATTGCATAAATTGCAAATCTTTGATTCTTTCAAGTTGTATTAATATGCAAAAGCATACTACAACTCAGATTGTATACAAATGATCCGAATGGTATTGTATTCAAATGGTGAATGTTGAAAAGGTGACAAGGTATCAGTCAAAATATATGTTTGTATTTCAGGGCCACCAAAGAGTTATAAAGAGTGTACAAGAGAATCTTTTCACATACTAACTTCATAAAACCAAACGGCCCTTTCCATGGCCACCAAACAATATCTCAAAGCCGTACAAAAGAATTTTCTTACATACTGGCTTCAAAACGCTGGTCTTATGACCCATAAGAGCCGCACCCGTCATATTGTGACTTAAACTGCTTCTATCGGTAAGGGTAAGCGACCGGCACGAATAATTGAAATTCTTTTAACGCTAATAATAGCCACACAGAATTTCCCTGACATTATAATGCATCACTTGGTTTAACGTAGTCTACGTCGACCGGTCGTGTCTTGTACACAACCCCACTGATTTTTTTTTTAACCCGATGCAGCCAAAGAAGAACAGATTAAAAAGGATAGGAAATCTGTACACCTGTTCTTGAGTTAAATCGTGACATACCGTTCCATTTCATTTTTATTTTTTTTGAAAGAAAGCTTGATGGTTCGATTGACAAAAACTGAATCCTAGCATGAATATCTGTTTTTAAAAATAATCACAAATAAAACGTAAGATGGCAACACTGAAGATTTTTCTCGAATTGGAATCTGGCAATAAATAATTGCTAGCACAATCACCTTTTGTGAATGTAGTTAGACTTATTTTCAGAAAACAATTTGAATAAAGGGCGATACGGTCAAAATTTGGTCAATATCAACTTGACGTATTTCTTTCAATGTTGCATTTAAAAAACCTGAACACCCCTCATTTTAAAGGTGTGTGTGTGTAAAATGTTGCTCCTATTTTGATTTTGGAATTCACTCTTCAGTTGTCAAAATGCCGTCCAAGCAAGAAGAGCAGCGTATCAAAATTTTGCTCGCGCATCGCGAAAATCCGAGCTACTCGCACGCAAAGTTGGCAAAATCGCAGTTGCCGGTAGTTTCAAGCGAAACCCTAGCCTATCTCTCCGAGATGCCGCAAATAAGCTGGGTGTATCGTCTACAACCGTGCATCGAGCCAAAAAACGAGCCGGACTATCGACTTACAAGAAGGTAGTGACTCCAAATCGCGATGATAAACAAAATACGACGGCCAAAGCGCGATCCCGGAGGCTGTACACGACGATGCTGACGAAGTTTGACTGCGTGGTAATGGACGACGAAACCTACGTCAAAGCCGACTACAAGCAGCTTCCGGGACAGGAGTTTTATACGGCAAAAGGAAGGGGAACGGTAGCAGATATTTTCAAGCACACGAAACTGTCAAAGTTCGCAAAGAAATATCTGGTTTGGCAAGCCATCTGTACCTGTGGCTTGAAAAGCAGCATTTTCATAGTTTCCGGGACTGTCAACCTAGAAAATTTACGTGAAAGAGTGTTTGAATAAACGTCTGCTGCCTTTCCTGAAGAAACACGGTTGTTCCGTACTGTTTTGGCCGGATTTGGCATCTTGCCATTACGGTAAAAAGGCCATGGAGTGGTACGCCGCCAACAACGTGCAGGTGGTTCCCAAGGACAAGAACCCTCCCAACACGCCAGAGCTCCGCCCAATTGAGAAATACTGGGCTATTGTCAAGCGGAACCTAAAGAAGACCAAAAAAACTGCTAAGGACGAGCAGCAGTTCAAGGCAAACAGGCTGTACAAAATCTGATGGCAGGGGTCAAGCGTAAGGCCCGGCAATTCGGATTTGGAAAAGCGGAAGCCTAACTGAATATTTTTCCTGAATTTTATACTAATTGAACTTGAAAAAGAAATTTAATTTGATTTTTTAAATAAACGATTTCACCGATTTACACGCGTTTTCCCTTGACCAAATTTTGACCGTATCACCCTTTATGTTAACACTATTTTTGAATTTTAATTCATTGAATATAAAACATGAAATGTTTAAAAATCAATATCTCCATGACCGAGCGAATTGTTTTGTTTCGATAAGTGTTTCTTATGTAAAAAAGTCTGCTAAACACATTGGAGCCATAAAAATTGAAAAAAGTGGGGGCATTTTAAGAAAAACGCAATTTAACATTTCAACCCAAAAATTACAATGTTGGCAACACTGTAAAAAATATAAAAAATATTTATTTTCCTTTAAGAAAAGTATTTATCATTGTTTGTAGCTCTTTTATTCATCGAGATATTCAATAAACAGTATAATGACTTTTCAAAAATCCCAAAAAAATGGGGGCAGCCCATGGGCCGAGGGGTTCACCGATTGGTCTAAAACTTAGGATTTTTAATTAATAGCCTAGAACAAGTATATCAGCCAATTTTGGTTTGAATCGAAGAGGGTCGATGCATTTCTCCGGTCACTTGATATGGAATGACCCATATGTATTAGATTTGCACCAAGATATACAGTATGTCCCATAAAATAATGCGACAGCTTTCAATACTTATTTTTAGGTAGCTTTAATCATTATTTTAACTGTTTTAATGCGCGTGTGTAAACACAATAGTGGTTCGCGAGTAACCAAGTTGAGAAAAATGTACGCAAAGGAGGTTGTGCTAGTTTGCTGCTCGCCCAAAAGCCCGTAAAAAAATTGCAACCATTGTGGGATGTCACCTGGCTACCGTTGACCGTATTCAACGTTCACTCCTTGATGGACCACGTCCACGGAAGCCGGGAAGTGGCCGTCCATGGTCCGCTCGCACACCGAAGGTCATCAGATCAAAGAGAGACAAAGTGAGGCGAAATCCGATCGATCCGGAAATTAGCTAAGGAAGCCGATATTTCAAAAACTACCATACAACGGCCAAATATGACTCGAAATGCTCGTTCAGGACAAGACTAAAGCGCCACCTTGTAACGGGCTGTATCAAACAACTACGGCTAGAGCGCTCGATACGTTTGGTATCAGCATTAAAAAAGAAGCATACCATCATCGTATTCTCCGATGAGAAAATGTTCAACATCGATCCCGTATCTAACACACGTACAAGTAGGTTTATTTCGCCAAAGAAGATTGAGGATGTTCCAGAGAACGATAAATCTAAGTTTACAACCAAACAACCGGCCGGAGTCATGGTTTCCGGGTAGTTGCGTCCGATGGCTTGAACATACCTCCAGTATTTATCAAAGCTAGATTAAAAGTTAATACCGAGGTTTACATGAACATTTTGAAAGACCACGTTCTGCCATGGATGAAAGCCAACTTTGGAGCACACCAACATGCCATTTTCCAACAGGACGGAGCACCGAGTTATACCTCAAGAAGAACTCAAGCGTGGCTGAAGGAAAACATGGAATTTTGGCCAAAGGGCATTTGGCCTCCTAGCAACCCAGACTTGAATCTTTTGGATTACTCAATGTGGGCATATGTTCAGGCTAAGACCTGTGAACGTCCTCATCCCAGTGTTGGCGCCCTGAAAGCTTCCATTACTAAGGCATGGAACTCGATGACTGACTCATACATTGAGAAGGTATGCTCTCGATTCCGTCCCCGTTTGAAGAAGGTGATCGAAAAAAAAATGGTGGACATATTCAGTAATGTAACCATGAAAGGTTTAATAAACGATTCCTTAAATAAAATTATGTTTTTTTTTAATCATTTTCTATGAAAAAATCTTATATGAAACTGAGGTATGGATTTTCGCATTTTTTTATGGGACATACTGTATAACCTTTTGAACAACTTTGCCGGCAACTAGAATTTACCATCTTATTAGAACCACGAGATAGAACAAGTTGAAAATGCTCAATTTTGCATGCTCATTAGCGCCACGTAGTGATGAAATTCCAATCAACATGGATCACTTTTTGAGTATCCTTGACCTTCTGAACAGCTTTACCGAAAACTAGAACGTTCAATCTTATCAGAATCACGAAATAGAACTAACGCCACGGAGGCAGATCCTTTGGGAAGCTCCGTTAATTATGTCACGCAGTAAGGGGTAAGGGGGAGGGGGGTTAGGAAAACGTGACAAACCATACAAAAAAAATTGAAGGTCCATACAAAAAACGTGACAAAGGAGAGGGGGTCGTTATAAAAAGTCACTTTTTGCGTGACATAATTAATAGACGTTCCCTTTTCAGATATTAAAGGTTTTAGGATATACCATCATGAATTTACCTGTATTATCCCCACTTATCGTCACACAAATTCACTCCGGTCCTATTTCGTGTTCTGGCCCTGGCGTATTCGGCTTCCCGAATAAAAATTTCTCATAGATTTACAATTGAATATATTGTAACCATATAATAGTATCTATAGTATTTACAATTAATAGTATTGTTCACAACGATAAGATGACTATTGGAGTTATTGTTACTACAATAGAATCTAATGTGAATTGAGACATCGACAATAGAAAACGGGGGTTAGGGGGTTCTTAACTATAGAAACAATGATTTTTTTCCTTACAAATTTGAGTCAATTACTATAAATTGTATTATTTCACAATTGTTGAAAATCCTAGCATAAGAAGCCAATTGTAGATCTATTGATCTATTGATATTGATGACAATATGCATATTTTTTTTAATAATCATTTATTTGTACAGGCTCAATCGAATTAACTTTACAGAGCCAAATTTTCATACTTTTATACATCATTTATCTTAAAACTAAAGTTAGGAGGATAGAGCCGATTACTCGCGGCCGTCTCGAGGTTAATAGGAATTACAAATGGGTAAGAGGGTGGGAATTGAAAGTATGATTTACATAACACATTAAATTTAAATTCTAAATTATCTAAAAACTTATAACTATACAATTTATGGTTTTCTTTTGACTTGAACATTTTTTGAAAAAGAAAAAAACACACACACATACACATATAAAAAAAAACTTAAAGTAAACATAAAGGTTAAACTAACTACAATCTAAGGCTAATGTTAGTCAAAAACACATAAATGAGTTTCATGTACTCCAAATCACGTACAGCCAAAATATCTCGAACTGGCACATTGGGTTGTCTACCTCGAGCCCGAAGGGAATATGCATTTTTCATTTATCTGATTCACGAACAATATGGTTTATTGTCGGGAATAGATTTTAAGCTTATTTTATATTATTGTATTGTAAAAGTATTGTTATTTTTATCCGGGTTGCCTCTTCGACCTTGTAAGGCTATCCATTCCACTGTTGCAAAAGATTACATACAAATCAAACACATATTTCTGCGTTACTCGAGAACTATTCAAGCAAATGGTACCAAGTTTGACATTTGAAGGTTTTTGGAGGAGAGAATTTTTTATGGTGGTTTGAGACGTAACGTTTGCATTTAAAAAAATGGACAAAAATTTACCATTTTTCATGGGTTTACTTTCACCCGCGCTGACGAAACTACAATCACAGTAACCCATGAGTCAGCAGACAACATTTGACAGCTCTATCAGTCAAACTCTAACCATGATGGCAAAAACATTGAAGCAACTCCGTTCAGAAGTGTGCGCGTTCAAAGAACGGCACCCCACCGCGTCGAAAACGGACATCGTGCGGCACTTTGTGGACGCCGGATAAGCCCGTTCCGGCATTTACAACATCTTGGCACTATTAGACAACAATCAGAGCATCGAAGGAAAGCCCCGTTCCGGACGGCTGACGACCCTGAGCGACAAGAAGTTCGAAATGATGCTGAAGATGAAGACCCAGGGAAAAGTTGCTACATGGCTGCGTGCGCAACCGGAATGTCGGTTCAACCGGCCAAACAGTGAAAAATTACCTGGTGAACATAAACATACATTTCAGGAACATACGCGGAAGTCGCGTCCACTGGTTTCGGAGCAGCAGGCAATCATGCAGCGGTAGCGGCTGAATAAGATGGTCAACTCGATTTTCCCGGTGAAACACGACGTGGCGGTGGTGATGGACGACGAGACCTATCTCACCCTGGATAGGGGTGACCCTGGCGTAGTGGTTAACATCCATACCTCTCACGCCAAAGTCACGAGTTCGAATCTCACCTCCGGACAAGTTACGAAAATACCCAAAAGGTATTTGAGTGACTACGACGGGAAATGAACCAACCCAGCGCTGAAAATCTCGATAATAACGGAATAAAAAAAAACCCTGGATGGCAACGACTTGAAGGGCACTTCCTATTTTAACTTCCCCCACGAAGGAAGTAAGCTCCGATGTGAAGTTCATTTCACACACCAAGTTCCCCAAGAAGGTGCTGCTGTGGCTGACAATCAGCGAGAAGGAGATGTCAAAGCCGCTCTTCTTTCGCTCTGAACTGGCCGTGAACGGGGAAATTTATAGTACGAAATGCGTGCCGGAAGTTTCGTCGTTCATCAAGAAATACCATAAGGGTGAAGACGCGGCCGGATGTTCTGGCCAAATCTAGCGTCGGCCCACTACTCGAAGCGATCGTTGGAGGAGACGGAGCGTCTGAATATCGATGTGGTACTGAAGTCGGCGAACCCGCACAACGTCCCCCAGCTGCGTCCCATCGAGAATTTTTGGGCCAACCTGAAGCGTAGGATCTACTCCAACAATTTTGTCGCGAAAACTGAGGAGGAATTGATAAATGAAACGGAGCAAGAAATCAAGAACATGCCTACACGCATGTTTTCGTCCACCATGGAGAATTTTCCGGTTAACTGCCGGAAGGTCGCTCGCAAGAGCGTAGCATTTCTTTGCAAGTAAGCTTAAATAATTACCTTCCATGGGAAATTTATCAAGACCAATTATCTGTCTTAGCTTTTGTTTTTATCACCATTCGAAAAAAGTCCATTTTTTAAATGCAAACGTTATATGGTGCCGTTTTGTCTTCCATCTCCAATTCAACGTAAAACATTCTCAGTGCCTTCAGTTCCATGACACTACGGGCCGTACAATTTCTAGCCGCGTCTTTGTATTTCTCTGCTAATGTCGTTACCGTTGATCACAATAAGCCAGGTAGGGCAATGTGAATCACCTCGATTTTCTGACCATCGATCTGAATTCGGGATAAAAGGCTAACATTGTCTCCTCTTGAACATCTTCTTTTTTTTATCTGACGCATTAATGATAAGTGTAATCCTCCGAGAATTGGCCTTAAGGGGACCCTACCCTGATTGGGCAAAAATAGGCAAAGTTTGCATTTTTTGTGGAGAATGAAAGGCGTACTAACTTCCGATTGCGATTAAATTTGATTATAATTCGATTTCAAGAGAAAATTCAAAATGGCGGCTACAAAATGGCGATTTCTCGTAACCATGTTTTTCAATCTAACTTCAAGCCCCGGGCTTGAATTATTAATCCGATTCCCTCCATCAAATAACAGTTTGAAAGGTTATAATTATTTGTACGGTTTGAACTAAAAATTGGCATTAATAATTAATTATTTATAATTTTTAAACGCGGTTGAAATGAAAAAAGTAGTGAAAAATTAAACTAAAAAACAGTTCAAATAATCACTTTGCAATGAGTTTAAGTTTAAATTGGCTGAAATTTAATTCAAGCCGTGGAAAATTTCATTATCTTTTAGAAATGATAACTAGGTTTGATTTCTGTCTACTACAAGAGGCTGCAGGCTTGAAGTTGTCACCCCATGTTTTGCGCGCAGAGGCTTACGGAAATTGCCATTTTGTAGCCGCCATTGGGAGTTTTAACAAATTATTTTATTGTTTTGAAATCTTGATTATAGATTGATTCGTCAAAACAGATAGTTCGTACGCTTTTTCAGTCTCCCACAAAAAAAATACAAACCTTGCCTTATTTTTGCCCAAATCCAGGGGAGTGTCCCCTTAAGTTTGATGGAAGTTTCCGCAATCGTATCACCGTTAGACTTCCTAAAGATTGTACCACTCGTGTCTATCTCTGTTCTTCGAATCACCTTTTACAATGCAATGTTAAACAGCAAAAACCAAAGCTTAGCAAGAAGTCAAGAGTGTCTCTGAACTATGTCCAATCATGGCGGATTATAGACTGTTCCGAAAATTATAAATATACTAACAATCAACCGTCAATTTGAGTTGCGTGGCGTATTCAACCAACTTTAAGCTGCGTCTTGTTGTTAACATCTAAAGGGCACTGATTTTGTAATTTTTTCACATTATTTTGCATGGTGGCTCTAAAATGCGGGGTCGCTCTAAAATGCTCTAAAATGCGCAAATAAAACACAGAGGGTGCAACGTCAGTGGTCTTTCGACCAGAAAGGCTAAGGAAGAAGATGTCAGCGTTGGAGCAGTTCAAACCTTTTACAAAAGTATCAAGACCGGTGCTCATTCGAAGATTCCCTTTGACGTGGTAGAAAATTCTGTCCCGCTGATCATACAATCAACAGGAAGGTTAGGAATTTGAAAATCTGAAGGAGTGCCTGGAAAAAAAGGTTGCTGCCCTTGATTAAACAGTATAACAAGTCAATCTTTTGGCTTGATTTTGCTACCTTCCATTACTCAGACATTACAGGTCAAGTAAGGAAAGAGTAGGAATATGTTGACGTGATCCGTGGAGTCCACTGCACTTCCACGAGAAAGCACTGGGATGTTGGATAACAGGATTTTGTAGCAGCGTTTTGGTTAACGATACCGATAAGTACCGATCTCCGATCTGAACCGAATCAAACCAAAAGTAAGGATGCTATTGGCGCCATTCACAAAGTGTGATTTTGGTTTTTTATTGGGAATACAAAGTGAGTTTAAGTAATGCTGAGAAGCCATTTTGACCGGTTTAAACCATCAGTAAGGATGCTATTGGGGCCACTCACAAAGTGTGATTGTGGATTTTCATTGGATAAACAAAGTGATTTTTAATAATGCTAAAAACCCGATTTTGACCGGTTTAAACCAACAGTAAGGATGCTATTGGGGCCACTGACAGAGTGTGATAGTGGTATTTTATTAGAAAAACAAGTCAATTCATCTCAACGCCTGAGAGCCAAATTGAACCGATCTACACCAACAGTAGGGATGCCGCTGTAGTCACTTAAAAAATGGGAAAGTGCTTTATTTTTTCCAAGATAGGGTGGCCCGACGGACATGGTGAACGAATAATTTGGATCAAAATCAATGATGTACTCCTCACCGACCCATCTTACCCGGCAAACTACGACCTTTCATGCTCACTCGATAACTCTGTAGCTTATGAGAAGTGTTAAGGTAAAGGGTGTATTCAATAAAAATGGGCGACACAAATTTACTCACCAAAACTAAAGCGATTATCGGATTTTCAGGGAATGAAAGACTATTTCTATTCTACTTTATCTCCGATCCCGAATTACCACCACTTCCTTTTCACTCCACCCATCAACTTTTGTACAACCGAATGTATGTATCAATGTATTTGTTGTTTTGATACTAATTATATTCAACTCCAGCTCTGTGTTAACAATTCGGGGATGTTTGCGAAGTTTCGTCTCCATAATTACCCACTCCAGCATGTTTAGAGCGCAGTGGCAGGATGCTCGATCAGGTCAAAACAGAGTAAATCCTCTCTTCTTCTTTACAAATTGCAAGAGGCGCTTCTTAGACAATCTTCCGCGTAAATCGCACCGTTAAATGGTCCGAAAATGATTAAGGGAGCGCTTATTTCACCACCTCCGCAATTCGCCTGCCAGATCAGGAACTTCTTTGCTAATTTAGATAATTTCTTCTTTCGAACCTCCTCCGAAATATCGAACTTAGACTTGTCAACGAAGTATTCTGGCACTTGAATTAGCCGGACGTCGACATTTACGTAAGTTTTGTCATCCATCACGATGCAGCACGGTTTGGTGAGCAACTTCGTGTAAAGCTTTTGGATGCGGATTTTCGTAGTAAGGGCTTTTTGCATCTTCTGAACATGTAACCCCAGATGTTTCATGGTATTCTACACAAAATTCACTGACAGTTTGGACTTTTTAGCGACATCTTGAATTAACTTGTATGAACGGTTCTTGAACTGTTGCTTCACGTTTCTGACCATTTTACTGTCTATTGGACCACTTTTACGACCAGTTCCTTCCTTCCTCCGGGAATTTAGACGCTCAATGAAGGTTATTACCACACAAGACATAGTTTTATTTGCAATTCCAAGCTCTTTGCGACCCACCGTTGGGACGCCTCCGGACATCGATTGCAAGTGCTTTCAATTTTTTACGGACAATTTCTTGTTTCGACTACATGACTGGAACTACTGTTTGAATTATTTATGAAATATCGAGAAAAAAAAAGTTTACAGATTGACAGATGTTAACAATGTACTATAAACAACATTTTCTCAAATATTCTAGTTTTTTACTCATACGCTTCAAAAGTTACATAAGATTTTCGGTGTGCCATTTTTATCGAATACACCCTTTAAAAGTTAGAAAACTAGCCTATCCTACGAAAAATCATGCAATGTGAAATGCATATCGTAATAAAACATTCTTATCGACTATGTTTAAGAATAAAGGAAATCAGATCTTTTATAATTGAGAAAAAAAAAGTGTATTCATATATTTCGGTACAGTCTTTATCTGGAACTCCATATTTGTGTATGAGGCAATCAGAGAAACCCACTATCGATCTAGTAACCTTAGTATTAAGTACCATTTTTCACGAAAGCTGAATAGAGCTCCATGAAGTTCAATCACACATAAAAAAGAGTAACTAGAAGAGTAATCTAGGTCCTTAGATATTTGTAATACCTGTATCTCCGATAGTAAGTCCGATTCCACAGTAAAATCATTCAACTACTTGAAATCTAACAAAGTTGCTGTTTTAGAATCTAAATTCAAATGTTGTCTATCAACAAAAGTATCCAACGAACAAACTGCTTTCTTTTTGCTCCACTCAAATAACACTCATTTAGGTAAATAAATAAATTGTATTTCATGAATCAGTAATAACAACATTGCCTAGCGATTTTTCTTTTCAAACGTCACATTTTAGTTAAACAACAAGAGATCAACATCGAACCTAAACCATCTAATAATAATTACTTCTTCGCTGAAGCTTGCGGATCGTTTTCCACTTCAAATTGCACTTGGCTACCGGACAGATACTGCAACTGCATCAGTTCACTGTCCGGGATTATTAGCAGAGCATCCAACGTTTGCATCATTAATGAAGGTTCAAATCCACCAGTGGACTTTTGAGTATGCTCAACGGTTTCAGAATTGATATCCGGTTGTTTTTCTTGTGTAGCCTGTTCATTGTAAATTTCAGTTAGTTGTTCTACTTGAATGTGCTTTCCATTTATATTGTCAAGCTCGGGGAGAATTAGCGGAGCATCTCGTTTTCTGGAAGATACAGGCCCACCAGAACCTGAACCGGAACCCGAACCGGTAACGGAACCGGAACCGGGTTCGGTGCTGGAGCTGGGTTCAAAACCGGATCCAGGTTCAGTACTGGAACTGGGTTCGAAACCAGAACCAGGTTCGGTGCTGGAACTTGGCTCCGAAGTCGAACTGGTTTCGGAGGTGGATGTTGGTTGGACAATTGGACCAGAACCGGAACCAGAACCAGGATCGATAACAGGAGTAATCGGCAATGGGGCGGGAAATAGTGGGTTAGGTTGGGAAAAGATGACCGACGATCCAGATTGGGCATGAGCAGCAGCTTCCGCAAAAGCCCCCGCAGACACACTTTGGGACATTTGAATCTTAATTGGAATATTCAGCAGTCCTGATGGCACGTTCGGTTGACATCGGCCATTGACGAACACCATGGTCATATTTTGCCCCGAGCACACATTTAACGCCCATGGACAACTCCGTTGGACGGCCATACCGTCACAGTTGCAAACGAAGAATGTTGGTAGTGGTCTTCCTTGGCAGGATATGAACTGTTCACCGCATGAAATGCACTGTGGAAAATGTTGTACAGTGGGCTGCCTCCGGTAGCAAACCGAATCACTTGGGCAGCACAGGTTGCTAAAAGAGTTGAAATACGTTCCCGATTGACACCTGGATTCGACGGCTTGCCCCTTGATGCACTTATAGAACCGATTACAATACACTTCGTGCGGAATGTACACTTCCAGAAAGGGTGGTCCACTTGGGCACAAATAATCCGGTGGACCATTGGCGCAGTTTTGCGAAACTGCCAACTGAACACGAAGTAACGCGACAAGAGCACACGACAGCACTTGTTTTATTCGCATTGTTGCATAATGTTTGCGATGAGAGTGCGCGTATCAAAACCGGTACAGTTAGTTGTTCTCGGTTAACTAAACGATGGCCGTAGTTTGATTCATACTTAAATCCATTCCGCTGTACGTGACTTTGGGGGTACCAATTGGGCGCTTCCGCTCGTTTACTGCCGCCGAGAAAGTGAACTGATATTTATAAGTTTTAGTATATACTTTGCCACGAAATACCAGGCCTTTTGAATCTAAACAGGAACAGCTGATTAGCGCAAGTTCAGACTACATAAAAAGTTGCATAACCCGTGCACTTCCAGCCAACGAACAAGACACGTTCTGTTGGTTGGCAGTCCTCCAACATGCCTGAAGTGTTTGACATATTTTGTGTGATTCCTAATTTATTAACATTCCTCGGAATAACTAATTATCTCTGAATTAGGTCAGTATGTTGTTGTCAGTATAGCTCGTGGAACTTTTAAAAAAATTCAATGTTTGCACGATCTTTGTTTTTTACAGCTATCTGATCTTCTCAGAGTTGATTTATCACTCATACGCGTTGAATATGTATCGTAAGTCCTTCATTTTGGATAAAATCGCTGAATTTTATAGATGTTCATCAAAATACGGAAAATCAAACGTGCCTTCTATCTAGCTTGTAGCATGTGGGCCAAATAGCTTGCTCAATGAAATAGCTTTTTCTCTTCAAGGAATAATCCATTGTAAATAAATTGTAAATAGTAAATATAAAAATCCTTCAATATTGTCCCTAGTATTAATTTACGGTAAGATTTGTTGTTGTTCATTAGTGTTGTTCACAGCTGTTCACTTATATATGTTCACTATTTATGCTAGTAACTGTTCATGAAACAAGAGTGAACATTTATATAACTGGTTCACTACACGCATATATATCAAAATCTCGCATGCAAGTTATTCATCCGAGCCGATTCATTGGTCTGATTCACGAACTTCGACGACCATCAAGTCTAACTACGGGGAAGGCCTTATGCAAATTCAGTTACGAATGGGAAAGAGATAGCCAGACCTGGGCATCTATGAAAGAGGGAGATGGCAGTCGTCATCGGTTACGAATGTACCATTTGAGGATCGGGTTCATAAGGTCGTTGTACCTTTTGAGGTTCAACAACCTCTGGTCACGAACATGACTACCACTCGCAACCTATCTGAGGATTACAAGACCTACACTTTAGCAATTTGATCTGGACCGTGGATAGGAACGTGAGTGCGAGCTAGTTGTTCCGTGTGGTCGCGAATCCATTGTGGTACGTTAAATGACGGTAGAAGTCATAAGTGTTTAGATTTACGTTAGTTTTCCCTTCTTAGGCTAGTAAGATAGTTATCGGAGGTGCGGTAATAAGTCGTGTGCAAGTGTTTTCCGTTAATAAAGAATGTAATTTGTTTAGAGTGTGTCCTTAAAATTGTGTGTATTTATAAGCCTCAAACAGCCGTTCGACGGCTTCTTGTAAGGAATTCCAGAGCGAGTCTCGGACCCACGCTATAGCGCCACCACGCATCCCAACTATTTGTTTTCATAATACCTGTTCCATATGAGATGACGCGTGATGGCCGGATCATCAATCCAAATGCTCTTAATTGCTTGATGACTTCTATAATTTCTTCTGAAAATTATTATCAGTTCTTGAAATGTTTTAAAAACAATTCTCTGAACTTCCGGAAGTAATAATTATATCTAATGAACTTCGGTGAAGGTAATCCAACGCACAGTAACGTTAATTCAGTTTTCTTGATGGATCGCAGCAAGCCGTGATTTGAAACTGACGTGTTTTGTTTTTACTGCGTCGTTTTCGCAAAAAAAAAAAATATAAAAAATAATTCGTACATCAATGTATACAAACAGTGCTTTGAGTTAGACAAAGATAATGTAATCTATTCCCTCCAAAAATGTGTGATGGTCGGTAGTATTTCCCCGTTATTTTGTTTTTGTGTTTCACCCCCACACCCGGCGGAAAGAGTTATATAAGCTTAGTTTTGTTTGTTGATTAAATTAGAGTGTCTTTCCGCTTTGTCACGAGTGATTTGATGATTATAAGCAGTTTGAAAGCCGATGTAAAGTCGCCTTATACAGGTTATTTCAGATACACTCAACACGTGTTGTACAGAGGGAGAGCTGTGCATTTTTTTTCGCTGCACAGTGATTATGATTTTTCGAGTGAAATTTCTTCTCGAAAATAATTGTATTGCATTGGTGGGCAAAGCACTAATTGTTTTCGTGCTTTGCCATTCAAAAAGGATGACGTGAAAATATTTACCGAATAATGGTGTGCTCCTTCTGTAGAGTCATACACCGTGTCCAATATGTTCTCATACAAAATAAAACTCTGTTTATTTCAAATCGATAATTCAGATTTTATTGATAACTTTACCCATTATATTGCAATATAATACTGATAACTAGAGCATATGTTTTGGAATAACACCGCCTTCTACCTTCTTGACCATCTTCTGACGGTTTTCGAAACCATCACAGGCGGCACTTCCATCGGCATTTCGTCCCAAATTCGTTTGATAACGGTTTTGAATTGGTTCATATTTGACGCCCTGAGGTCATTTACCTTCGCCAGCATGTATGCCCATACGAAATAATCCAAATGATTCAGATCTGGTGAACTGGGTACAAACCCTCCGTCCTGCTGAAACACATAGTGATCATCTCCAAACACCTCTTGTACATATGGCTTAACAACTTTCTCCAAAACTTCCGTTTTATAATATGCGGCATTCACTTTAACGCCTTTTTCGATGAAAATCAGTGGTAATTTGCCTCGCTTGCAAATTCCTCCCCAAACCATCACTAACGCAGCACTTTGGAACCGTGGAATATTCCTATCACTCTCTGAAACAGTTCTCGAAGAGAGACCACAATCTGTCGTTCTGGACATTAAAAGATTGTTGCAAGACGAATAACTTTTCGTCGGAAAAGATAAATTCTTCTCCACCGTGCCGCGACAAAAGCAGACTTGCTTTACTTGGAAGGTTCTGAAACTCCGTGAATCTTACGTTTCTTGAAAGCTTGGAATCCGAGGTCATTTTGCAGTATATTGTGCATTGACGATCTTGAATCATTCAAAACTGCGGCCATTTTACGTACAGAGCGCTGTGATTTTCGTTTAATCCATTCCCTGACCACTTTAACAACTTGTGCAACCCGCACCGTACGAGTACGACCGGATCTCGCGCGGTCGTCCAACTAGCAGGTGTCACGGTACCTTCGGATGGTTCGGTACACAAAATCCCGCTTTACTTCGAGGTTTTTCAAATTTCTGAAAATAGCGCCCTTTCAAAAACTTTTTTATTACGACAACACGAAACTCCTCCATCGCTGGTAAAAGATAAACACCGAATGAAAACAATCGGACATAACCTAATACCGTTTGTATAAACATAGTGCAAAACTACACCAACACATACGTGAAGCATGTTGAGTAGTTGCACGACATCAATGCAAGGAAAAAGTGTATGAGAATATATTGGACACGGTGTAAATGCATCCTTTAGCATCACATGGTAGCCGTCCACATGAAGACTGGACATCATCAACTATTTCCGGTGTGATCTATCTAAATTTGAGCGAATCTGCTAAATACGTGCCATCCTCAAAACAATATGATTTATCCTAGAAAGTCTATGATTTGATGATGGAAGTGTTATGCACAATACGATTTGATGTTTGTACTGTGTTTGTGTGGGGCTTGTTGTAAGTGACAGTGACCTTGGGATGGACGCGAGTAACCAGGCATTCTGAAATGGGTCACTGGAACTCAACAGACCTATCACCTTCCAACTCCCGGGCTAAAAAGTTTTGTCGTGTCGACTACAGTTCGTTTAACTGCAAACATTTTTCTTCCATAAAATCACTGCCGGATGGTGTGCGTTGGATTGTCTACATACACACATAGTAACATTAATTCAGTTTTCTTGAAATTAAAAAAATTAAAAAAATCTAGAGGATATTTCAAGTTTAATTGTAACATGTACTTCTTCAAACATTGATGAGTATGTGGCACTGATACGTACGCTCTATAAAAGTCAAACAAATATCCAGTCCAAAAAGACATTCGAACGTATCGGTAGGATAGAAGCACCGGTTTGGTAATAGCACAAGTTTTGCCCCACTGATATGTCATTGTCAATTGTGAAATTGTTTTGTCAATTAGACTATTTCTTTTAACTTGTATACAACATATGAGATCTCTAATATAGTTTAAAGCAATAAGTAATCAGTTTCATTCCATCGCAATTGTTGAATATGATTTTACTTCTCCTAGTAAACCATTCAATCTAGTGTTCAGGTAGTAAGCAACCAATTTTTAATTGTTAATTTGAATTTTTAATTTTTTTTTTTTAATTTTAATTTTAAGTTCTTTCTTACGCATAATACACAATTTAACAAACCATGGCAATACATTTTATAAACATAATATAACATGTTTTAACTTTTCTAACAATTTTTACAAGAGGTGCAAAAACTTTCAGTGTTCCCATTTTAACCATTGAGGTATGGCCAGCAATTTCATATTTCACAGTCCTGTTTTCGCCATGAAGGATTTGACTCCTTGAGAAGCTTTCGTCGTATCTGCTTCACAAAAGCTCAGTATCTTTCGATGGGCCTTAGTTCCGGTGATTTGTGATGTCCTTGTAAACCCGCTGGCTTCGTACCACGTCAGGACAACATTTGAATAGTGACATTAAGCTAGATCAGGCCAGAAAATCGTAGGGCCTCCGTGTTGCTTCAACAGAGGAAGCAGACACTTCTGTAGACACTCTTTGGAGTAGATTTTCCCGCGTACAGTCCCGGTAATCACGAACGGCGCTCTTCGTTTGCCACATGAGCAGATCGCTTGTCAAATCATGTATTTCTTGGAAATCTTTGAAACTTTCTGCTTCCTTACTTCCTCAAACTTGTGCTGGGCGGTAAAGAATAGTAGAACTGGAAACTGACGGAAGTCCGCCTTGGCGCACGTCTCATCATTCATGATGAGACATCGACGCTTCGTCAGCATCTGAGTGTACAGTTTCCGGGCCCGTGACTTTCCCACCGTATTTTGCCTTTGATCACGATTTGGAGCCTTCTGCACTTTGTACGTATGCAGTCCCTCCCGGTCCTTTGCTCTCTGAATGAAAGACTTTGACAGATTCAACTTTTTGGCCGCATCCCTGATCGAAGCATTGGAATTTGATGCTCAGAGCTTCGTACTTTCGATTAAAATCACACGACTTACCGTTGACTGCACAAAAAATATCAGTGTATGAAAGGACAAATACGGGGTTGGATGGATCGATAGGCAACATCACTTATACACAGAACAAAAGCGTTCCCGAAAATGGAAACGGACCGTGAATTAGTTCACATTTGAGGGATTTAAACCTAAGAACGTGATTTAGTTCACGGCGTATTTTAGCTTGTTCTCGAAATCATGACTGCAGTTCACGGATGTGGACATGGATTTTTTTCCGTGTACATATCCACAGAAAAGAATCTCCTTCCAACAACAAGATTGAACAATTGGACCAAAATACGAGCTATCGAATCAGAAGATTCTCCAATGAGTGGGGAATAGAGTCTGTCGTTTATCCACAAACCGTTAGCAAAGGGAGTTAGCATTCCCACTTTAATTAGGTGATCCCTTCCATACCCCATATATATCAATTTATGCGTTGAAAATTGAATGTACATATATATGTAAAAAATATATTTGACAATCACTAGTTTATTATTGAAAAGAACAATTACGTATATAATGATACCCTAATAGTCCTGGAGAGGCTGCAAAAAACGTAAAGCATTGCGATTATCATAGATAAAATTTCAAAAGAAAGATTTTTCTCCTAAAAAGCACCAAATGATAAGACGTTTGCAAAAAAAAAATCTTTATACCGTCCTAATAACATTTCAAAGATAGCAATTGGAGTGTTCGTAGAGCCCAGTTTAATGATTTCCGAAATAAACGGCATATATAACTTATCTAACTACTCTTACAACGTCTATCACCTCAAGCAAGCAGAATTGTGGGAAGATATATCAAGCCGGTTTTGTGAATGGTCGATCGACAACTGACCAAATCTTCAGATCCTCCAAAAGTGTCGCGAATATCAAGTCCCTAATGACCACCCATTCATCGACTTCAAGGAGCTGTGAACTGACGAGAAGGCTACTATGGATGATGTACAGTGTTACGTGAAGATATCGGATGCGTTATCGGACTTGTTTGAATCATGCAAAGGACTTCGACAAGGCGATGGTCTTTCCTACCTACTGTTTAACATTGCGCTAAAAGGTGTTATGAAACGTGCGGACTTGAGCATGCGGGGTACGATTTTCAATAAATCCAGCCAGTTCATCGCTGATGACGTGGACATTGTCGGCAGAACGTCCCATGTGGTATCTGATCAGTACAACAAGCTGAAACGTGAAGCGGAAAAGGTTCGATTGAAGGTGAATGCGTCGAAGACTAAGTATCTGTTGGCTGGAGAAGCCGAGCGTGATAGAACTTACATAGGCAGAACTGTGACAATCAACGGAGATGAGTTCGAGGTGGTGGATAAGTTTGTGTACCTCGGATCGTTGGTTACGTCGGATAATAACTGAAGCAGATAAATTCGGAGACGCATTATTACCGGAGCTCGTGTTTACTTTGGACTCAACAAGACCTTGAGGTCTGGTAAACTTCAGCCCCGTACAAAGTGTACATGTACAGAACGCTGAAAAGACCGATAGTACCTTTGATGGTGTATGTGAAAACGGCGTATGGAGGAGTAGGATCATGTTTCATCCTAGCTGGCACAGCTTTATGGCGCACACAGTATTCAGAAAGTAGCTAAAGCCGGAAAGGGCAATGGGCGGGACATGTCTGACAAGAATGTCAGACAACAAAGCAACGCCAAAATGGCGTTTGCCTCAAATCTGACCGGAAAAAGCCGTAGAGAAGCGCAACGAGCTAGGTGGTTAAATCAAGTGGAGCAAGACCTTAGAAGTGTGTGACATTCGAGGAACTGGAGACAAGCAGCCCTCAATCGAGTTTTATGCAGAAATATCATGATGAAGCTCCGGTCCTAATAGGACGTTGGGCCAGCATAAGTGAATGAATTTGTTGAAGTGCCGAAAAGCAAATTTAGCCTTCAATGGTTAACATGCTGCTCCATATTTGGCCAACCAATTAAGATGAATAGTTTTGGTTCACAGTCACAAAGCAATAATATAAAATATCATTAAAATCTCTTTCCGACTATAAATCTTATTGTTCGTGTATCAGCTAAATTAAAAATGCATATTGTCAATACAATAGATCTACTATTGACCCCAAGGGCTAAAATTTTCAACAATTGTGCAACAAAAGAATTAATAATAATTGACTAAAATTGTTTTTTTTTTGTCTATAGTTAAGATACATAACAACCGCCTTTTTCTATTGTCTATATCTCAATTTACATTAGATTCTATTGTGGAAACTTCCTATTGTCATCATCAATTTTTTTTTCGGATAGTGATCGATATGGCATAATGATCCATTACCGTTTAATGTACAATGGGACCTATCCGTAAATTTTACCTTGTAAATTCTGACAATGGTTTAGTGAGCGATTCCTTCCAAATATATGAGCAGTACCAGCCTTTAAATGTTTTCATCTTAAATCAGAAGATAAATTCAGAAGTTTACAACATGCGAATTCTGCTGTGCATCCAACTGCATAAACGTAGCGTGATATTTTGGTGAGACCTGATGTTTTGTTTGGAAATAGATAATTAAGCTAGATGAATCCAAGTTAAGCTTTCGGGTATTCGGGCTGGCTACGTACAGCTCCAAGTGATTTAAAATCAAATTTCTATTTTTTGCTATACTTGACAATCCCACAATCCCATAATAGATTCTCATGGACCTGATAAATTACTTGGAACCTGTTCAGTTTATTATTTATTAAGATAAAACTAGCACAACCCGCATGGTTTCAATAATGACAACTTTAAATAACAACAGTCAAAGACACAGAAATACTCACAAAAAAAACACCATGTCTCGCCATTTGTTGTTGGATGAAAACACAGATAAGTCACGAATGATTGTTTCTCGAGACCAATTCAAATCAGAAAAGGAAGCAACTGCATTGGAAACTCTTTGTTCGCCGACCGAAGCACTGATTTGACCGTACTGAGGAGTATGTTGAACATGCAAGCATTCCTCAGTGCCCAGGGATGAACGTTCTAGTCAAACCAGGATAGCAAACCAGTCAATCGCTTCAAGTGAATTAACCAAACTCGACTCTCGTAACATGGTGCTTCGTTCGACCGGATCTCGCCAATGCAGGCGACGGAGAAGAGGAGGTAAGAAACGGCATTAATCATATTCGGTTGTCTCTATCGCATTTTGACATTGTTTTCAAACAACGGATCCTTTTTCGAGAGTTCGCCGAACAAATGAGAAGTATTGTGGTTTAATGAAAGTATTCGTAGTTCGTAACAAACTAAAACGGCTAACCAACCCTCTACTTAGCGCTTAATTTGGACAAAATTGACAAATCGAATTATTTACCTTGGAAACAAACTACCTACAAGCAAATGCGCAGACAATAGTTTTTGGAATTTAGGTATGAGTATGCGCGATGGGCCGTTAGTTTTGTGGCATTACTTGGAAATAAAAGAAAAGACCATTGTTCAAATTCCACCAATTAAAGCTTAGTAATTAGTGAACGAGAAACTTTTTTTTCAAAATTGTCCTCATAGTTCTTCTGGCTTTTAGATAGATTTAGATAGATTTTACGCCGTCGTAATAAATTCCGAAACGTTTCGCTATTTTGTTCATCAAGACATTTTTCTCACAAAGCCAAGTGTCCACCATTTGATTTTTAACGCTCTTTTCGATTACCAGTATCTCGAAAACGAACACTATTTACCGAAACTTCAGGATCTGTTCAAGTTGTTGATAGATGAGCGCGTCGAATACACGGTAAATCTGAAGTATACAATTATGACTTCAAAGTAGGCACGTTGCCTGAAGACTGGAATTATGCATAAAATGCCTAAAAAGGTTTTATGCAAAAATGCCTTGAGAGGTTGTACATCAAAAAGTCAATAAATTTTAGGCATTTAGCGGCATGTGAAAGAGATTAGACGTTAGAAATATGCATTTTTAAAATGTGTTTGTGTGTAGGAACTAATCACTTCATGAAATGAAGATGAATAAGAAAATCAGCACCAATAGCTCAAAAGTTCGAATTTGCTTGCTTTATAATCAACGACATTCCGTATCGATTTGTCTCAAAGCCGCGCACATGCAAATAAAATACACCATAAGGTAGGAACATGTTTCTCCTTGCTAGGATTGATGATTTGTAGGAGAAAGTTTTCATTTTCTAGAAAGCGAAGGTTATAGCAGCTGATAGTCCTGAAGAAAATGAATATATTGTTTGGTTCAATAACGTAACTCGCACCAACACACCCTCAAATATTCTGTCAAAATAACATAGCGAATCAAAACAAAGGCAAAGATTGTTGGGGCGTAGAACCACTGCGTCCACTGAGTTGAACTTTTGTGGTATACCCCTGTTTACTATACTAATTCACATCTAAAAGCTAGATCACCATTTGTCAAGTGACCAGGCGAAGATACTAGTACCGGAAGGTACTGAAAAGAGCTAGAGTGTATAACAAGGTGCAGACTGCAAGGTGTACTTCGGAACTAGGGGTTCTACAACAGTGAACCCATTTCAAATAGCTAGTTTCATATTGATTGTTGGTTATAGTAAGTAAAATGGATTCTTGCAAGGCAAACCTGAATCGTGGACAGGCTACGAGGTATTAATTGGATCATTAAGATTGATCTATATCTGATCAATCTAAATGATCTAGTTAGTTCCTCATAGCCTGTCCATGATTCAGGTTTGCCTTGCAAGAACACATTTTTTCACTTTTTCCGGCAAATCCAGTCAACTAGAACAAATCGATATTTCCACTTTGATGATAGCCTTATTTTTATGCATGTTTTCTATCAAACTGGAATAAGAAAAGATCTTTAAGGTATTCATTTTTTGGGATTAAAAAGTAGGCATTTTGACGCATGGAGGCAAATTGGCATTGAGGGAAGTCAACCAATTACCAAATAGTTTTATAGTAGTCATTGCGAAGATAAATTGGCTTTTTGGTGAAACTGTAATTTTTTTTCCAATCTTCATATTGAAATATAAGAAATAATTGAAAAGTGGAAAAATAAATGCATCAAATTTTGATTGTAACGCATACGAACTGTGGATCGGAGAACAATTTCCGCATTCTTTTAGATAACCTTATTGAGTTCCATCAATTTTCAGGAAATTCATAATATAGTTATCGAATATTTTTGTTTTAATCTTGTTTTTGTGGTTGTAAACGGGCATAATTTCTGAGGCCCATTAATTTTCAGCTCTTATCCTGCCAATTTTCACCATAAAATGAAATACCCATATGATTTGGAGCATGATACGCTTGAAAAACTCACTTTGTTTGGGATATTTTGTTCTTGTAAACGTGTTATCAATTTATTTTCACAACCGTGCATAAAGTGGGCCACTTAGTACAAATTTCGGCTTTAAAGAAGCATAGAGGAGGAATTGGTGGACAAAACAGTTTTGAATGTAGTTTTACGTTAACCTTTCCAGGGTTAACTGTGGCAACGACGGGGCTTGGTGTTGCAGTCGTAACCGCTGTAACAGCAGGTATCGATCTTCACGGTTTGCCCGAAAAGAACGAAACAGCTATATCTTTAACCTCTTTAATCGATTGTGAAGTTTAGTTAAGTTATCTGAAAAAGAAACTTTCAAATACTCATTCATTCCCTTTGATTTTATTTTCAATTAAAATAACTAACAATGTATTGAAAACAATTAGCACTTTTAGGATTTTTAATTATTTTTGTATGAAAACGAATGACGAGCCCAGAGTTTTTCAAGCATAACTAAAAAAAAAGCCGCTCGCCAAAATTTCACCAATGTATGCTTATGAATTAATCAACAAGAAAATATATTTTTTTCAATTTTTTAATGACTCAGAAAATGTTTTTTCCGGCTTTTTTTCTCTGTGGAAAATTTTATAGGATTTATTTTTTAAATTATATTTTTTCAAAATTTTTGATTAAAATATCAATATAGTTTGAAAAAAAAAATGTGTGATATACTTTATGAAGCAAAAATATGATTTACGTTGTTTTATGAATCTGAAATATAAAATATGTATAAATAGTTCAATACATGAATTTGCCTTGTTGGGAATGTTCTTGAAACAAATCGATGTAGTGTGCTTTTTCGTCACACTCTAAGCTTTATTCGGAATTATGTTACTTATGAAGCTATTATACAATATTACCTACTACCTACAAAATTATTCTCTTTTCTGCCAAATCTCGCTTTATCCAAATCTCCCTACAAATTGCAAACAAAGCAAACTATCGTAAGCAAACTGAAATAAACTAAAATTCAATTCCTGGCTAATTCTGTTTTAGTTTTATTCATCTTAAACCTGTTTTACTAATTTATCAATAAACTGCAATAACCTTATTTCTTCTCTGTTTATTTCACAATCTAAAATCAAAATCAATAAATTCAGTACAATCTCTACGGCGAAAGAGGTCAACATGGCAGCCCCCTATGTTTATGTTGATCACTGACACTGACACTGACGTTTTTCTTTGTAACGGTCCAGCAGAGGACTGAAGAAGGCATTAGTTCTTGAAGCCAATATGGATTGGTACGGTACAATATTTCTTCTATCAAACTACTAGTATCAGTAATTTGGGAACGTCCATAATTTACGTCACGCAAAAAGTGACTTTTTATAAACCTACAGCCCCCCACCCCCTTTCAGGTTTTTTTGTACGAACCTTCAATTTTTATGTATAGACCCCCCCCCTCTTACCGCGTGACATAATTAATGGACCTTTAGATAAAACATTATAATACTTGGCTGATAAAAAATAAAACAATACTGTCGTTGCGATTAAGTAGGGGAGGTAACGACTTAAGCACCCCGGGACCCTATTCCAAGCACGGGGTTAACGTTAATCTATAACGCGCATTTTTTGCAGCATCCATCTAGTGAAGCACCATACACGGTTGTTTGCGAAAACCCATTAATGGGTAAAAAAAACACCCATTTTCAAATAGCATTCCCGTCTGTCACAAAATGGAGGAATTCTCAATCATACAATGGGTAAAAAAACACCCATTGGAGGAAACCTCATACAATTAAAAAGAACGGGTATATTTTTACTCATAAATGGGTGAAAAAAAAGTAAAACCGAGCGTATCCGGTGCTTCGTTGGTGGGAAGTGCCGCTTGTTTTTAATTTCATAAAAACTACATTAATATGTGAAACTAAACACTTTTGGAACAACGCAAGTGAGACAAATGATATTTTTGTATATAAATAATCTAATGCTTCAGAATTATGCTTCCAGATCGTCGATTCAACTAAACGTTGACAATCGTTTTAAGTGCAGGGAGCATTGAGGAGCTTGTAAAGAAGTCGAATCCATATTTTTAAAAAAATGCATGAATAAAAACAAGTACGAGTATTCTATTTAGCCATTTATTGATTGATTACCATGAATATCATAATATTACAATTTACCAACTGCTACATAATCTGCATGCAAAAATGGGAAATTTTTTATCTTTGCAATGGGTGAATAAATACCCATTTTGGATTTTTTGCAATGGGTGAAAAAATACCCATTTAGTGACATAAACTGATTTTACCCATTAATGGGTAAATCGGGTTTACCCATTGAATGGGGAGAGGCACTTCTAGCGAAAATGGGTGTTTTTTCACCCATTAATGGGTTTTTGAAAACAACCGTGTACTGCAAAAGCTGAGCGTCGTAGGTTAACGTTTACCCCGTGCTTGGAATAGGGTCCCGGGGTGTTTAAGCCGTTCCCTACCCTACAACACGGAAGATTTTTCACTCGTATCAAATTAAAGACAAAACACGACAACTTCCGAATATTCTGTTTGCTGCATATAGCCTTCAAGAAAACCGAGCTGTTATAAAAGCACCGAGACTTACACTCCCGCTTGTATGCTATCTCTTTTTCTCTCACGGTAATGTTACTCAATTTTCGTTAAAAAGTGGATCAACTCAACTTTTGATTAGATCCACTTCTTACGAAAATTGAGTAATTTCCGTGAGAGAAAAAGAAATAGCATACAATTGTACTCAAAAATTGAGTAAAGTGAAGCGGGAGTGTAGTTTTCGGCTTCACACTCTCGTTCAGATCTACTCTAAATAGAGTAACTTTCACTCAGTTTCGTGTTTCGTATTTCCATGCTAAATGTCAAAAACTGAGTAACTTGAAATAAGAAACTGAGTAAGTGCTACTCTGATTATAAAAGTGCTATACTCTATTAAAATAGAGTAATTAAGCTGTCAAAAGCAAAAACGTGGTTCAGTCCAAGGTTTAGTCGATAAATTGGACGTTGATTCAGAAACGGTTCGGAAGTTGAAAGGTACGGAAAATGTATTTTTATGTAAATAGAACTAAAGCATCGTTTCTTAAAATTTTAGCTGATTTAGCTGTCACATCTCCACCGTATCACCAATACTTCAAGAGTTCTGTTGGACGATCGCCGTCAAGCTCTTTAAGTGCGGACGGTCCAGAAAAATCAGTAATAGAAAAACAATATTATGGAATCAAAAATAAATTAATTATAGAATAAAAATGAGAATGGACCCCCCTGAATCCATTCGTTATCACCGATTTTTCGTAACACGTAAGATTAATGAAATAAACCGGGATTTCATTCACGAAATTACGAATTTTCATAAAAATCAAGATTTTCTATTTTGAAAACATGAATTTCAGCTCCGCCCTTTGAATGTTGGGCTTAGATTTTATGAAATGGACCTCCTTGAATTCATTCGTGAACACGGATTTTTCGTAACACGGAAGGTTGATGTAAAAAACGGGTTTACATTCACAACATTACGAGTTTTCATGAAAATGGGACAGTCGTGCGAGGGATAAACGTTACCACCAGCAGCATTGGCCAGCACGTACCGAGATGGTACCTGGGAAGAAACATGTGTCAAATCTGCCTCTTGTCGACAGGGACAAAATTTCACTACCTCCGCTACATATCAAGCTAGGGTTGATCAAAAATTTTGTCAAAAAGCTGGATATTCAAGGAGAACCATATTGTTTTTTGAGGAAAAAGTTTCCGAGATTGAGCGAAGCCAAGGTGAAAGAAGGAGTATTTATTGGCCCTCAAATTAGGAAACTCCTTAAAGACGACAATTTTCAGCAAACTCTTAACGCGACAGAGTTACGAGCATGGAATACGTTCCAAAAGGTTTGTGGTCACTTCTTGGGAAATGAAAAGTCTCCGGATTATGTACACATCGTTCAAGAGCTGCTTGATTCGTATGCTGCACTGGGATGTAATATGTCACTTTAATTGCACTTTTTGCATTCTCATCTGGACTTTTTCCCAGAGAATATGGGAGCCGTCTCAGATGAACATGGAGAACGATTTCATCAAGATATCGCACAGACTGAAAAGAACTTTGCTGGCAAATGGAGCCCAGCGATGCTAGCGGACTACTGCTGGATGCTACAGAGGCAAACACCTTTGGAAAAGTATAAAATGAAAAAGAAAACAAACTGACTGGCTGACTGACTGACTGACTGACTGACTGACTGATAGGAAATCTTGACTTTCATGAAAATTCGCAATTTTGTGAATAAAAACTCATTTTTTTCAACACGAATGGATTCAGGGAGGTTTATTTCATAAAATCCAAACCCAACATTCAAAGGGCGGAGCGAAAATTCATGTTTTCAAAATAGGAAATCTTGATTTTCATGAAAATTCGTAATATTGTGAATGAAAACCCGGTTTATTTCATCAATCTTACGTGTTGCGAAAAATCTGTGTTCACGAATGGATTCAGGGAGGTCCATTCCATGAATTCCAAGTCCAACTTGCAAAGGGCAGAGCCAATATTCTGGTTGTTGCTTAGGTAGATCATATTACTACGAAAGCACGTGTTTTTATGAGTTTAAATCACATTTTCTCTAAAACTGGACGTGTTACAGCATTTCTGAGCCCATATTTGGATTCAGCGTAGCAAAATCTATAAAATCCAACCAGAAATGCCGACGGGAGCGAAAAAAGTTCCGATTTTGCCGACTAGTGTTATCAGTCACAGGGGCTCCCATTATGACATAAATGTCAACTTATGTAAGCTAGAAATCAATGGTTGGTTCGTTGGTTTAGGCAGTCCGTTTTTTGTAGCGTGTTTCATGGTGAAATAGAATGATGTTGTCTTGCAATCAAAATGTTTTCATAATATTTTGAAATTGTTTTTTCAATAGTTACGGTCGTCAAAATTAAAAAATAAATTACCTGCCGGTATATTATTATATTTGCTATCGAACAATGTTATAATCCACATACCCCTATAATACCCTATTAGAGTAGTTCCACTTCTAACGAAATTGAGTCGTTTTCTACTCAGTTTTTAGAAATTACGAACAAGCGTGACTGAGTAATGTTAACTCTAATGATTTCGTCATGGAGTTTTTAATAAACTTTAAATACTGTTTATAAGGGCCAATGTCGCAAACGTAAACAATGGTTTCTTCCGCAAATATCTTGAAAATGCTAACTCGCTCAAGTAAACTTCTATTTCTATTGTAAAGGGGAACTCCTCTGCTGTACAATCATTGTGGTAATTTTCTATGATTATGTTAGCATTTTCGAGAAATTTGCAGAAGAAGCCATTGTTCACGTTTTCGTTTATGGCCCCTTTTGCAAACTCCATGTCGAATTTGTATTAATAAACTCGAATTCGTGAAGGGAAGATAGAAGTCGAAAAATAAAGTAGCATTTTGTCGAGGAATGCCAGTATTGCTCAATATAAAAACTGCAAATCTGCTTTTGTAAACAATGACTAATCTAGGGTTTTTTTTTCATTTGGGCGAATCTACAATTGGGAGATTCTCTTCGGGCTCGCTCTCTTTCATTCATAAACCAATCATCTTTACGTTTTTCATTCTACTATTTGTAGAGTATGCTAGCCAGCACTGTTGTGTTTCGATCTGTACTAAAGAATGCCTCGTAAGTTTTATAATGGCGCTGTAATGAATGAAAGAGAGCGAGCCCGGAGAGAGTCTCTCAATTGTAGATTCGCCCTAATAAAAAAAAACCCTAGTAATGACTAATGACTCTTGAACAAAAGGTCACAAATACAAATTACGTATTCTTCAATGAAGCACTATCACTAATATATTCAATTTGAAGGAATTGTATTCAACTTCCAATTAATTAGCAGAGAAAGTTATTGTTTACAAAAGCAGTTTCGCCCTAATCAAATTAATATGATATGACACATTTGAAAAACATGTTTCCGAAACCCTATTCCGCAAAATATCGTTTCGAAACGTAAAAAATGGAATATTTCTATCAAGATGGGTGCTGTATCATACTAAACACATTCAATTAAAACGAAAACTCCCCGTCATTGATTACACATTTCTTTAAGGAGCTGATTGCCAACCGTTTTATTCCCCTTCGTAATGCAAGGTGCAATTGTGCAATCCAATCGTACCAGTTTCCTATGAACTTTGAAATATTCCACACCAACGGCAGCGTGAGAGATGTTTTGTTTAGACACATTCTCTGAGCGATACAGTTTATTGCGAGAAACTATGCGGGAGAGTCGTCTAGCCTTCGTTAAAATTCCCATTCGTTAAGCTTTATTTGTTTTGTTTTGCTCTTCCAGTTCTCATCCGTTTAGGGTGAGCACTTATCACAACTCACTTTTTCCAGCTCACTCATCTGCCCCTCACCTACTGCGAGCGATTTCGCCTGGTTTTCTCTTCGCTCGCGACAATAGTTCTGAGAGCATACCGTAAATTTCGCTCTTTTCACCCGCTGATTACCAACTTGCCAATGGCAAAAACTACCCAAGCGAAGAGCACGCGCTCGCACCTGTTATCGCCCGTTCTCTCCCGCTCTCGGTGCATCCGGTGGTTTCGCCCTCTCTCTCTCTCTCCGATGCACTCGCTCACTCCTCACCGTCTCATCACAAGCACAAGCCTTTGCGGACATGCTTGAATGTTGTTTTGACCGTTCGACGTGGGTACCGTTTCTTGCCGTGTCGCCGTCGTCGCTGCCGTCTAGCGGTGGATCGCGTTAGTAGAGTTTCGGCCTCCGTTCGACGACGTGGATCAGCGGGAGCGTTTGTGCATCGTTTGCGACGGAAGAGTTTAATCGCTACGCGTGTTCGCGAGTTCCAGTGGTGTTTGCTTGCATCATCGTCATCACCGTCATCATCATCGCCGACGTCGTCGTCGTCGTCGTCAATCGAGGCGTGATCAATAAATAAATAAAAATTTGTGAACAGCCATAGAGCAATTCGCCGGGTTGTGCTGTTTGCGAGGGGGTTTGGAAGAATTATAGATGAAAATGAGAGAATTACTTAAACGGTTGGTGTTTTGCATCTAGCTGTCCGGTCGCGCGAGTGTGTGTGTGTGTGTGTGCGTGGATTATTATCAGAGCTGCCGTTTTTGCAATTTCGCGAATTATACGCCCCTTGACGTACAAAGAAGGTGCAAGAAGTGTGAAAGGGAAGATAGAGCGTTTAGTGATAAACTGGCGCAAGGGTTTTTAATACGTGCCACAGAAGGCGGTGAAGTGCTCAGTGCTATCTATTTTGATGATTTTGTTTGTTGTGTAAGGGTAGAAGACCTTGTTATTACTGGGCCGACAGTAAGAAGTTGATGGGAAGAATTGGTTTTGCAATCCATGTTTACGTGAAGTTTGAGTGTCGATACACTTGAAGAAGAAGGAAGTCAATCGATGTGGTGTTGATTTTTATTTGATTCATCAATCAAGTGGGAGATTCAGATCAATTGGCAATGAAGAAGTGATAGTGTCCTAAATTGGAAATTGATTAAAGGTTATGTTTTCGATGTTGTCATGGAAATGAGAAGATGTGATCAAGTGAAGAAGCGTTGTTGAAACAAGTGAGGATCGAGTTCAATCTAGCTCGAATTCGGTTAAGATAGTCTCCGAACAGCCCACTGCTATCAAGAAATAGAACGGCATCGTAATTCATTTTATCCACGTTAATGGCATTCATAATTACTGTTGAATGAAACAGAAAGTGAAATCTCGGTGAAAGGACCGAAAACCGGCGACAGAATTAACATTATCCCAACGGAGTTGGCCACAATCAAAGGGTTCATTCTCAGAAGAAAAGAAGAAAAAACACACGGCTGAAACCGACAAAACCCATCCCGGAAGGACCGAAAAAAGAACCATCCACGGGGACGAAACCTAATCCGGGCCTTCATACAGACGTAATACCCGAAAATAACATTTGTCGTCCAGCATTCCACCCACCACACGATTGCCCGACCGTTTGGACCAGACTATCTGGGAACGACCGTGTTCGAAAATCTACCGAGTGGAAAACAGCGAGGATTGCACTGCCAGAAGCATTCGCCGAGGAAGGGGACAGGAGTGCGCGGGAAGGATTAATTTCCATAAATCAAATGTAAGTAGAGAGCTTTTTCCAACCCATATTCATAGGGTGGGGGAGGGGAGAGGGGTTGTGCGCGAATAACTTCCGTGGTGCGTGTGATTCGAGAAACCCGAATTTAATTTTCTCGATACCGTCCTCGATGTTCCGGTTGGAACTGGAGATATGCGGGGCCAGCTAATGCGGCACCAAACTGACGGTGGAAGAATGAAAAAGCTTTAAATCCTGGCTCAGCCCAGCTTGGGACGATGACAAACATGGGAAAAAGTTTTTCTTGCTTCCAACCGAGGGATGCTGCTCTGCCAAGTTGTTGGTTGTTTTTCCAAGGCCACCCTGCCGGGGAAGAACTCCGCCACGGAGGGTTTCGCAGGCGGGAGAAGCGGAACGATAATGAACTGCCTGTTAATTTTCAAGTTGTGCTTCTTCTGCCAGCGCATTGGAAAATTGAGACGAGCTTTAATATTTTTGGTCGCTGGGTATGGCTCTGTGTGTATGTTTGGGTACGAGACGGCGGGGTGGACCAGATGTGTGAGTTATGCGAGACGGGAATCGTTTGGCGGGTGGGCGGATGTGTGCGGTATGTTGGCCTGGGTGGATAATTTCAGTATAATGACAAATAAATTGGTGCATGATTCGAGCTGGGAACTGAACCACCGGTTGGTGAAGGCTTTTGATTAATGAAGAGACGGTATCTCCGGTTGCAGGGGGAGAGGCGTAATCGGTCTGAATAGGGGCATTATGGAATGAAATTTTTCGAAGAAATCGTTGTTTGTGAGTCGGATGATAAATCTACGCTTGATGTTTGGGTAATTCCTGGGATTCCGGTGTTTATTTGATATAGAATTATGAGAGCATGATGATTTTTCTGATTAGATTAGACGAAAAGGGCGATGATTTCTGAATAATTCGAAAGTGAAGGAACCCTGACAACTGAATATATACAGGTGATCGAAACTGGGTTAAAGAGTCTAGCAATACCGGATGGGTCTACCGGATTACTTGAATAATATTCTGAGATATTATTAGTAGTGAATAAAACAGAATAATTCCATTTTTTTTCTGTTTTATCGAGATTATCCCGATTTCGAAAATGGTGTGTTTCAGTTAGTAAAGTCTGCTGACCCTCAAACATGTCATTCTTATCTAATTTTAACTTGGTCAAAAACAAAATTCCTGGCCAGGAACACGTCGACAACGACGGACACGGCAGTTAATTTGAAATCACGAAGGTATTGTAGAGCTACTTAAGAGCAAACTTGTTGTTTATGTCAAAGTAGTGGCATCTCATCTAAACGTTTCAGTTAATTTGACTCATGTTTAGATTCGTAAAAAACTCAGTGACTATATTTTTGACATGTAACCAAACGTCAAGCTTTTGTTTCTGTTAGCGTCTATTCATTGGCAAACTATTTCTACTTCATCCAATAGTAGTGACAGCCTAATGAAGCTGTACGCAAAGGTGACATAGGGCAGTGACGTGACAATGCATAATGAATGTTATAATCATTGGTTTCAATATTTCGTGACGATCGCCATCTGTAAAATTTCTATTTGACATGCTGCTATTGGCATATGCGTGCTTCATATTTACGCTTCGGAATAATATAGACATCGTTTAAATTTACGAGCCGTATTTTAAATTGTATGAAAGATTTAAGGTATGCGGCGAAAGGAAATCTGAAACTATTTCGGCTACCGCTGGCTTCGATTTGACAAGAATTTGGAACGTTATTTTAGATATACAGTCATACCACGATATAACGTAACCTCGATTTAACGTAATTTTTACCTCGATATAACGATATAACTATTTTTTTGCAGTTTGAATTATTAGCGTGATTAATCTTTCTGTATTTTTTTTAAATTATTTATTTATCTTTAGAGGCTTAATCGAATCAGCTTCACAAACCAAGTTGAAATACAAGAGAAAAACCATTGGCCCAAGATGACTGACTTGGAGAATGCCGGACAAGGCGGCGAACGAAGAGAACAGCTCATCGCCAATTTCAACCTTGAGAGTTCTGCCACAAAGATACGATTTGAACCAGTGAAGCCAGGAGCCGCAAAGCAAATTCTTCCAGTTTTGCCACAGCGATGTCATGGTTGATTCTGTTGAAAACAGCAGATAGGTTCATGTAGACAACGTCCGTTTGTGAACCAGATGAAATCCCATCCATGATGAAGGAAGGGATTGATAGAAGGTTTGTGGTCGTTGAACGCTTCGGTATGAATCCATGTTGATCGTCGCTGATATATTGCTTCACGTGGAAAAATACGGGTTCCAAAACGGTCAGTTCAAACAGCTTAGACTGCACATGAGTTCGAAATTCCGCGATCGTTTTCAGCATTTCTTCTAATTCCCATTTTGTGAACGGGAAACATGTACGCTTCCTTCCATAGTGTTGGAAATTTACCGGTCGTCGATGATGACCGATAGATGTGGCATAATGGTGCAGTCAGCGAAGCAATGCAATGTTTTAAAAACACGGATGGAAACCTTCCGGTCCAGCGCTGCTTAGCGTCTTCGCAACGATATCTGCATTGTCGATAGAAATTGCGTTGAAATACCGGTCAGACAAAGGGACGTTATTCGAAGCAACTTCGATTTGCTGTGGTTGGAGGTCATCGTTTTGGAAAACATCTGCAAACTTTTCCGAGAACATGCTACAGATGTCGACCACGGACTCGGGAAGCTCCACTTCGTAATTTGACACCGGGAAGTTTGAAATCCCCGATTATTACGATTTCGTCTCTAAAGGAGGCATTTCCAGAAACTTGTTCAACTAACCGAAGGTGCACATTTATGAAATCATCGTCGCTAACTCTGTCAGGAGCAAAGTAAACGGCACATTGATACAGGGTATGATCCTTGAGATTCAACGAGATTCAAACTTCCGCCGACTTCCAAGATTCATCTTCAACGATGTGCGGTTCTAGACCGTAACGTACAGCGATCAAAATGCCTCAACCAGAATCCTTTCGACTATTTAGTGCACTTCGGTCGCACCGAAATACCTTGTAGGACGAACCAAAAGCAGCTATGGAGGGAGTGTTATCAGTGAGCCATGTTTCAGTAAGGACGATTGTGTCGTACGAACAGTCCAAGCTAACCAGAAAGTATTGGACTAAAATAGAGTTCATACTGCTGACACGCACTAATGACTGGTCATGGTCATGCTAATGTTGCCAGTTAATGCATTTTCTACACACATGAGCGATGCATTTTCTACACGCATTACCACTCAACCACCTTACCGAAAGATGGCTGCCAACGAGATCAATTATGGCCATTTCAATACAGGGTCACTGCCACTCTGAACAGCGCCATTGCTGCTGAGCGAATGAAGCATTTCGCCAAAGTGTACCCCTTTTATATCGTGCACTGCTGCATATGAGATATCCCTTACTTGAACTTGAAGTCAGCGATAGGAAACTTCTTGGCATGTAGTAAATTTACTCTGCAAAACGAAATTATAAGACATCGCCTTATATTTGCGTTATTTTCAATAGTTCAATAATGAAAATCAATAGTAGAAACACAAGATGGGCCCATATAAAGTGATATTAAGAAGCACCAGCTTCGTCTACTACCGAAGCAGCAGCTGCAACCGGAGCCTTGAGCACTTCTTGATTCAAATCGAACACTTTGGGGAGGTCCAGGCTTGTCACATTATTCTGAAACACTCACGCACTGCCCTGAAATGCATAGTTGACGTAACCACTATCAGCATGATTGTTGAGAAAACTCGTTTTCCGGAAAACTTTGAGAAAACTCGTTTTGCTGAAATGTAATGTATACCAACAATTATGGACAAATGTTCTGTCCATTTGATAAAGTTTTACTAATAAAAGTGGGCCAGCAAGATAATTAGAATAGTTTCATTTTTTTTTATCATCTTTAAAACGCATTTGAAAACTTCCCTACCCTTGAGTATGTGATCTGGCCGCGATGGTAGGGCCTACGCCATTCGTATTGGGATGGTAACCAAAGATATATTCTGACGTGATGGTATCACATGTTGACTATTTTGATTTAATGCCGCGTCACATATCTGGCATTGATGCACTGATTTTACAGATGTGAACCAACGGACGTCCTGTCTGGGAGCCTTGAATGCTGGTGCAGTCTAGTGGGGCTCTTTCCTCAGTAACAATGCTGTGGGATTTCTTCTTGGTTGCAACACCTTTCTTAGCCTTCCCTGACATGATGAGCCGAAGCCACGCTTAATTATAAATCTAGCTAGACAGGTATATATTGGTACACAATGTGTTCAAGATTAATGACATTTGTAGGAAACTGACTGTTGGATTCACTGAGTAGAAGTTTTAAAACTACGAACGTGGCACAATTCTTATTTTGTTATTTCTCATTTCCAAGAGTTATAATAAAAATACCACACATTATAACAATGGTATACAAACAATCTTATAACGGCTTCTTTCTCGATAAGTTTTCAATAATAGATAGGGACTAGTCGTGATGAAGCTTTACCTTGCCACCGAAAAGTGAATCTAAGAGCTGACCAAGATTGTTACGCTGCACTTGCTGTCAGATTTTGAAGCGATTAAACGACTTAGAGATTAGTATTAGACAAATAAAAAGAAGACAATGAACAGACAAGTAAACGTAAACGATTCTACAACATAACTATAGAATTTAACTGAATAACGCAGAAGACAAGAACGGACTAAGGCGGACAAAGTGATAGGGCATCTGAAAGAAGTTAGACGAGGTATACATCGACGAATTTCAGAGCACATAAGAACTAGACATCTATTAACCTATTAACGACTGAAGAAGTTACGAAATGCCCTCTAACATTTCTAGCATAAAAAGACGCAACGTTCACCCAATTTTTTTAAAGAAAACTTCTCTCTCATAAGTCCCATCAGTAAACCATTAAAATTATACTGTTGGGACTACTGAGACATCAGGCATGACTAAAACTGGTAGAATTCAAATATCTCGACGATTTTTGATTGGAGAAAACTGCTCAAACAGACTTTTACAGCACATAAATGACATTCTAAACTACAGAAAACTGAAAAAACACTGACAAACTAAATAACAAAAAGAAGAAACGACACCATACAAAACAGTGGACATGAACTGAGAGAAAGGGAAAGCAAACTTGAAAATGTAACACATTTTGAGGCAGTGTCAACAGCGTCTCTATGGACGACATGATCCTTGCACGGCTGGTGAAATGCTTCAAAAGGAGTGAAGTTATATCACTCTAACGCACAAGTAACAGGAACAGCTTAAGAATAGCTTCTTATTTTTGGTTTGAGAAAACTTCTTCGGAAAACTTTCATAGCACATAAATGCCACATTTCACGATCTAAACAAGAAAAGACTCCGTATTAAACTTGTAAACGTAACACTGACTAACGAAATAACCAAAAGACAATTGACGAAAAAGACGAACGGTCTCAAAATTTTCAAACGTGGCTCCTTCCGAATCATTTGCAACAGCGTCTTCTTGGACGACATGCTCCGTGTACGGCTGGCAAAATGATTCGAAAAGATTTACGCAACGATATCATCAAAGGCCTGGCGTAGAGTTTTCTACTCTATTCAGAGTCCCGCCAGTAAACCTTAAAAAAAAAGAACATTTCCACGTACTTCTCGTAGTAGGAGTTGCCTTTCTAATGGAAGTCCGGTTTCCTCTGCCCAAGCAATTACTTGATCGATTCCTGATAAAGCTGCTTCATTTCAAATACAATTCAGATCAGAAACATCATCCACATCAATCTGCTGTGATTTCAAAACTGGTGAAGCACTTGATTTTTCAACAATTGCAACTGAATTTTCGCCATCGTAGAATGATGTGTTTGGGTGCAAAACGATGTTCACAATATCATCGTTCGTTGGCAAACATCAAACATGCCATCTTCGCCAGAGGAACACATGATATTCAGTACTCGTACAACTTAAACGAAGATATGAAGACATTGCGACTACTGGCAAAGAAACAGATGAAAGATGTTGAAAACTGTCTTTCAATTTGGCCGAGCAGTTTCAATACCAGAAAGAAGCCAGTGGGATAGGAAAATCTATGAAGTTTTCTATAATCAAAAAGCTTTTGCCTTTGATGACGGAGGAGAAACGCGAATTCTGGATTAATTTGCCAGAAAACAATAATGAAGTATGTGAAGAATAAGAGAGTATTAGTGGTGAATACTGTTAAGTAACTAGATACAAACATAAACTGAAATATATAGTATGTTGAATGCTTAAGTCGTTTTTGTTGGTTTATTAAATGTTTTGAAGAAAAAGGAATCAGTTCGCAGTTCATTTTATGGCTGCATAGATGGACATACAATTAGATTAAGTAATGTATTTTGGAACCTGTAGCTAATCCATTGAATTAAGATCGAGAGGGGACTGTAAATGTACCTTTTTTGTAAGACATAGTGTGGTGGAAAACCATTTGCCGAAAGAACGTGGCCGATAGTATATACTACCAGAATACCCTCTTGTGCCTAAAATAAAGTCGATCGCCTAACCCTTCCACATTTGTTCGCTGAGAGCTTTCTATGCCAATGTTGCCATTAATGCATTCGTATCATTGTGTGGCCGGTACAACGATACTCTTTGCCCAGGGAAGTCGAGAAAATTTCCTACCTGTAAATTTCCTGGACCGTACCGGGAAACGAACCCAGGCACCTTCAGAATGGCCTTGCAAACACGCAGAGCTTTTGAAGGCCCTAAGGAAGGCCGATGTGGTGTTATGGCGGCCTTTTAATTACTCGGAAAGCTGTGAGCTTTCGGAACGTGTACGATAAATTATGACGTCAATTCCAACACCCACTTGCTAGTTCCTTATGCAATTTTACTACCTGTGGTTTTGATTATATATCAGAACTCCAGGCTCATCCATTTTCACTTTCCCGCCACGGAAAAAAATCCATAAATTCTATCCCATTTTCGACTCCAGGTTTCTATGAAGACTGTATGAGGGATACAGTATCCCCACTGATCGTAAGGAGCCGGCCAGCTGTATTCCAGAGGTCGATAGATGGCAAGCATGTATGTAATCTCTAATCTGCTTTCCCTGGTGCAATCAACTTCGTCTACAGCCACCCGTGATGTGTACGGTCAGCAATGCAAAGCATATCTAGGGTTTTTTTTTTCATTAGGGCGTATCTACAATTCAGCGATTCTCTCCGGGCTCGCTCTCTTTCATTCATTACAGCGCCATTATAAAACTTAGAGGCATTCTTTAGTACAGATCGAAACACAACAGTGCTGGCTAGCATACTCTACAAATAGTAGAATGAAAAACGTAAAGGTGATTGGTTTATGAATGAAAGAGAGCGAGCCCGGAGAGAATCACTCAATTGTAGATTCGCCCTAATGAAGAAAAAAAACCCTAGATATATGTAGAGAGACATCATTCATGCGACCAAAACCGTTCTTTTCAATTTATCTCACAATTTTTCGAAGAAACTTTTTTTGTTTCTACTTGGGGGCAATGTATTATAGGGTACAGAATGAAAAAAAAAATTGAATTTTGGTCGTCGTGGCGCTTACGTCAACTATGCATCCCAGGGCAGCGCAGTGTTTGGTGATCCAATTTTTTAAGAGAAATGTCAACGGTATTGAAGGCTTCAACTAGCGCAAATTGTCACAAGTTTCGCGCATCACGGATCACAGTTTGTCATTGAAAAGCACCAACGATGCTTCCTGACTGTTTTGCCTTTTGCGCCTCCTTATATTCTGCGGCATACGTTTGTGTTGGCGTGACTTTGAGAAATTAGATGTTTATTCATCGGATTTTTCCTTGAACTGTCATGGGCAACATGAACAACACAACTGATCACCATAACCTTTCGGATACTGTTTATACGGTCTGCACACGATACTTTTTCAAACAGACGTCTGATTATTTAAACATAGAGGCGAAGTAAGATTCAAACGTTAAATTCTTGAAACTCTTAGAACTTTCATGCAAGCTAGGGCCACTAACACAAGGAATATCAAGGAATATCATTTCGCTAACATGATAATGATGCTATTTTCCGTGATGGTGATGAGAGTTTTGTGAAATTTACGTTTGAATATTACTTGCCCTCTTTGTTTACAAAATCAGATACGCGTGTTCGAAAAAGTACTCGAAATTTCTTAAAATTGACCATTTCCACACTTTTACGAGCGTTGGCTTTGACAAATTGGAGTATCAAATAAGAACTTGTCATACATAATAGCTGCGTGGTTGTATCGAAGCGAAGAATGCAAATAGCTATAAGGTGCTGTGTTTAGCCCACGGCTTGTAGCAGTGAGGCCAATTTCCGTAAATTTCGCGGCTAACATCAAATTACGCGTTTTTCGCGGCTTCTGCTGTATCGCAAATTTCCACTTCCTCTAGTTACAATCATTAAACGTGTCTGTATCTGTGTTCAGTTCATTCAAAAGCGCGGTTAGCACTCAATGTTCGCATTCATTGAATTCCGGTTGGTCGATGGTAATTTCCGACCTTACTCAAATGATCGGCAAAAGTTTCCCAAAATAAAATTTACGTGAAATGAAAATAACTGAAACAGTACCGCGGTTGGTAACAGAACATGCCAGCCAGCACTTCAAGACTCATCTTATGAGTGAATTGCATGCTACCTAACGCGATACGAAGACACCGATACTGAATACGTTCCTGTTTAACCTTCTTTAGGTGTCGGGGTCAATATGACCCGGAATGGACTTAAAAATGCTATAACTTTCTTAAATAAGCATCTAGCGGTTTAAATTTTCTTGACATTTCCTAAATCATAAAATGTTACGTTTCTGCATCGAACCCAAATTTGTATGACATTTCTGAAGGGCTGCAAAAAAAAAGTTACAAATAATGTGTTTCGGGTCATATTGACCCGGATTTCAAATTCATATTGCGGAAAATTTATTTAACCAAAATTAAAGTCGTGGAAGTCAAAATGCTAAGTGAGGTCCCAATATTGAGTTTCTGGCGAGTACTGTCCTTTTTAATCCGATTGGCCTCAAGGAATCTGTACCAGAAGAGGGCATGTTTTGCCACTATGCGTGAGGCGGTGGCAGATGCAAATTTTCAACGCAACATGATTTTTCACTTCATGATTATTCATGAATAGTCTACTTCTAGCCTTTAAATCGACTAATAACCATATTGACCATTCCGGGACAATCCGGATGCCTCGGGAAAACCCTTCAGGAGGACACTAATGCGGATCTTCGCCGAAACATGCATTTCGACGGCTCAAACTTCATGATTTTTTGTAAGTAAGGCTCAATGACTATATTGGCCTTACCAGGACAATTCGGATACACTGAGGGAACTGGTAAGGAGGGAACAAATACAGATTTTCATCGAAACATACCTTTCCACGGCTCAAACTTCATGATTTTTGTTGAATACTATACTTCTAGCCTAGTAATGGCCCAATATATATATTGGCCATTGTGAAACAACCCGGATGCCCCGGAAGAAACTTTTAGACGGAGACAAAACCGAATTTTCAATCAGGGTTCAATCATTCTTGACCGAAGGGACCGATCATACATGAACACAAAGAGTCAGATTTGACAGTCATTATTCTTATCAGTAGGGAAAGCAATATCTGGGGTGCCACTAAGGTTGATTTTCTATAAATTTTATACTTGAAATTATTGTTCTCGAATCCAAACGAAAAAGACTTGAATCTTCACATGTGTTCATGAGCAGTGACGTAGCGTGACTAGGTGACAACCGAAGTGGATGCTATGGGTGTCATTCCTAATCAATCAAGATTTGTATGAAAATTTGCCAGAAAAATTGTTGAGCGTTGGGGGAGGGTGGTATAGTGCAAAACACACTTGTATGTAAAAAATGATATTTTTCGCTACATTCATTGGCAATTTTCCGTATGGGTACAGAATGAAGTTGCAGCCAAATCTTCAAGTTTTCACATCATATTTACATTTTTGCATTAACTACACAAATATAACCACCATAACGGATCAAAGAAAAATTAACAACTTCAGCCTCAATTTACACTACATTTTTTTCCTACGAAATTTTTGCCAATTTACTATTCTTCCTCCCATTTTCCATTTGCCAAATAACGTTTCAATTATGGTTCATTAACCGAAGCTCGAAAAGATCAAAACAATAGAAGATCTCTCCGATTTTTTTAGGGCCATATGATCGATTTAACAACGATTATAAGGATAGACCAATTCAAGATCGCCCAATCTTAGTTCATATTAACAGAAAGATCATGCTTTGCTACCGTTTTAAATTGAACATACTGCTGTATGAAGGGCCAAAAAGGGTTGGGCAGGCCCGTAAGCAGAGACACTAACGCGAAACCTGTGGGAATAAGAGAATCTCCTTCCAACAATATGATCCTATAAAACGAATAACAAAATACGCAATTCAATTAAGCTTTCCACTAGATGGTTCGTTTGAGAAAGGTGCATCAAATTCATTACAATATATATATATAATCTATAAAACAAGTACAAAAAGTGTATGTAGTTTAAAACGGGAAAAGAGGTAGCCTGTTCTGTATAATTTTGCTGGTTCTAGTGAGCAATAACATGTAACAGTTGAAGTCAAAACCTTTAAATAAAATACAATCAGCACTCTGTGTTAGAAGTTAATGCTGGGTTAATCCTGTAATTTTAAAAACTGTGATGAAATGATCAAAACAGTATTAATAGGCATATGATAATAATATGCAGCTTGTTGCGTCTTTACAGCTCAATCAGTGGCAGATGAATGTTACTCTGGAATATGAAGATCATTTTGCAATCAAATACAACTTAAAACATTTGATTATACATTAAAAATTGAAAAATATGTATGTATTCATGACATATGGATAAACATAATCAGCAGAACTGGAAAGCATTCAGTAGTTTTATATATATAAAATTTTATTTATGATCTACAGTAATAGAAAAACACCTCAAGATACAATGCAATAAAATATCTGTACTATTTGGAATCAACTTCCTGTAATCATCGAAGTAGATGAAATTTAATTATTATTTTTTATTTTTTTAATAAATTATTTTATTATGATTATAATAATATACAGTAATGATATGGGAACGTCCATTAATTACGTCATGCAAAAAATGACTTTTTATAATGATGATCTGAAATTATATACCGTATAAAAAATACTTCCATTTTTCCTGGTAGGATAAGATTTCAGCATGCTACCTTACCGGGGTTTCGCTTCCTACATCGCAATGGTGGGACTGCCTCCTTAGGTATAGTTGACGCGAAACAGCGTTCCTTACTCAACCATTGGATGCCAGAACAGACAATGTTTAAGCCGCACCTCCTCAATGTAGCTGAAGTCAGAAGGACAACAGTGCCCAGGCTGCACTTCCAGCTAAGTACGCAACCCTTAGCTGGCGGTATTTGTCATCTATTGACCCTTGCAAGCATGAGGTAGGAACTTGTGAGACCAGAGCTATGTTGCGGGGACGCACGCTCCTTTACGATTCACCATTTTGCAGCCCAGATCGCCCAATCTTAGTTCATATGTTAACAAAAGCAACTGAACGGCATTTACCTTTATTGGCTTTTAATCAAGTGACATAAAGTTGTATTATGTCTTGGGCAAGGCATCAAGTGTGTAAAAGGATTTAACAGAGGGCTATCTTCTGTTATACTCAAACAGGAGGAGAAACTATATTTTTAATCAACATGACAATTGATACAGATTTCGCTTTTATAACTTTCATTTTACCCACCATTAATATTAATATTAACAATATCCGCTAGAAATCCGAATCCTGTTAATCAAACGAAAGAAGAAGAGAATGAAGAAAACCCTCCCAATAACCCCACATCGCACTACCAAACGCACTTCAAAGCGCTCTCAAATCGAACAGGAGAATTCTCACCGAATCACATAACTCTTCTCGGATGAGCACTTCCGAATGCGTTAACAAGGGAATCAGATTACCAACCCGAGTTGAGAATTCCCTTTCTGCTTTCGTTCGTCTTCTCATCTGCCTCTTCTACCGAGAACCCACATCATCGAGCGTGACAAGTGAAAACATCTGTCCAATCCGAGCCAACAACGTCACTCGTCTCTGCATTCGTCGGTTCGTCGGTGCATTAACCTCAAAATCACCGAAAATGGTCGTTAGAGCATTTTTAAGACGATAGCAGATTATCTCCGGTGCCCACCAGAGGGTAATTAAAGTAGAACACCCATTTTACGGCCCACTTGCTCACTTGTGGCTTATCTCGCGGTCGGTCGGTCGGTCGGTAGTTAGTGATACTGTCAGAGTGGTCATTATCTCCGAAAATCTGTTGACAAGTGCGTCACCGCAATCCGGAGGCTTCATATGTTCCAATTAAAGTTTTCCCAAGAAATCCACAAATGGAGTTGTTCATTTCACGCCCTCTTGAGGTTACAGACAAACAGCTATCCAATTTCGTGGTTCGATTTCAATCAAATTCCATTACGTGACTGTGTCCAACATCTCTAATCATCGGCGCGGCAGGGCCCTGTCAAAATAATCTCACTTGTTTCTTCTTCATCGATTTGTGTTGGCTGTGTGTTTGTGTGAAAATATGCGAATCCACTCGGCAAGGCTTTTCCCATTTCCCACAGAACCCGTCGCACATGCGAAGCAAGGAACTGTGCGACTGGAACCTTGATCTTGATACCGCATTTTTCCTCTACCCCACTGGCGGCATTGACACATGAAAGAGGAAGTCGAGGTTAATGGGTGGCGAAGCTGGCAGCAGATTATGAAACACTGATCCATCACCACCAGCGCCGGCAGAATGGGGTCTTGGTCAAAGTTTTTCTCGCTCGCTTTTCCAGACAAATGCCATCCCCGTTCGTACCTTCATACCGAGCATACAGAAGCAGACGACTTGGAACTTGGATCACATCTGCACATGAATACACACTGGGAGAATCGACCATTCGCGTCTACTCTGTGCGATGAAGCGTAAAGCAACCAACAAAAGAACTTGTTTTGACAGATTTTCTCCCCGTTCCGCTTCACCACTGGCAGCCTTCCTCGCCGACATGCGGGAGAGGCGCCCAGCAGCACCAGCAGCAGCAGGAGAGTAGTGGACGGTTGCTGGTGGTTCAACGTGCGAGCAACAAAGTTAACTGGAAGGCAGCTGCCAACAGCACCCGAGCAGCCCCATCCATGGCAAAAGTGGTGGAAAAACTTTGTGGGTGGTTTGGTTTTCTCTTAAGGAAAATAATTGGATTTCACCAATTATTTTGGCTTTGAGGTCTCAGCCCGTCGTCAGTGGACGAACGCAAGGAGGCGGAGTCTGTGGAGGCGTTGCAACACGCGTTGGTGCAGCAGCATGTGGTTTGATGGGGGAATGACGGGAGGATGCTGGGTTTCGATTTCACAGGGAGGAGAGTTTTCCAATTTGGTAGCCTCGATTCTTCGAAGCATGTTTTGTTATTAGGGCGAGAATGGCGTGTCTTGAGATCCTATCATCTCGGCAAAGTTGACAACACAAGCATCCTGGCAAAGTTGGTCGCGCTCAGTTTGACATTTTTCAGGAGCAAATATGAATTTATTTTGCGCGTTCCATTTGGCAAGAGTTGAAACTAAATTTTGCTTGTTAGTTGCAACCTTTACAGAGTACATATTGTTGTTGACTGGAATTTTGGAACGAAGGTTAAAATCTTTTGCTAGTTTGTTATTCCACGATATTTATTAGAGCAAAAATGGACCACCGAGAGAAATTCTGCTCTGTTGAGCTGTGTTGTGGGACCCAACTAATCCCGATCGCTTGAGGAAGTGTATACTTCAAAGTGAGTGTTTCTCTGCTTTCCAACTCTTTATCCGAAGAAAGTTTAGACCAGGGAAGTTTTATACCTAACTAAGTACTAAGTATTTTCAAGATGATAACGTTGAAAGGCAGATAACGATTCTGCCAGTTCTGATTTTCAACCTTTGATTTTGATCCCTGACTCCAACGTAGAATCACCCGTTTTGACACTTAAAAAATCAATTGGATCGAAACCAAAACCAGTGCGCAATTCGAAGCGTAAAAACTAAACATATGGTTAGATTGTGCTTCTCTCGAAATGCGTCGAAATCGTGTCCGAACCCATGGAACTTGAAAAACCAAAAAATTAGGCCACTATTCTAAGTAAATCGACCAATTCATCCCTGGAGACGTGATGGACTGAGAACTGCCTTGCAAGATAACAAATATACGATAGATTTAAGGAACTTGAATAACAAATTTGAGCAGGCCTATGAATAAATAATAATTTTCAGATTGTCTCAAACGCCGTCAGATGAGCCATACAAATTGATCCTGCATCAGATTCCCCAACAGCATATACCCCAGCATCACTGATCCTACATTCTGCCTCCTGTTGACATACGTAAGCTTGAATTCAGCATCCACCATAACCATTAGAATGATGCTTAACCTGCTTTTAATAATTTAAATAATCACTAACGCTCTTTGCAGGGACTTTTATACTAACATGCTTTCCGTCTAACGCTCCTGCTCAATTGGTAAATGGCCACTTATCTTCAAAATCACGTGAAATTGACAGCTACTCCTCTTCAAAATAATATATGAATGTTAAATAAACCTGTCATTTCCCCTACCCTTGAGTATGTGATCTGGCCGCGATGGTAGGCCAATGGTAGGGCCATTCGTATTGGGATGGTAACCAAAGACATATTCTGACGTGATGGTATCACATGTTGACTATTTTTATTTTATGCCGCGTCACATATCTAGCATTGATGCACTAATTTTACGGATGTGATCCAACGGACGTCCTGTCTGGGAGCCTTGAATGCTGGTGCAGTCTAGTGGGGCTCTTTCTTCAGTAACAATGATGTGGGATTTCTTCTTGGCTGCAACACCTTTCTTAGCCTTCCCTGACATGATGAGCCGAAGCCACGCTTAATTATAAATCTAGCTAGACAGGTATATATTGGTACACAATGTGTTCAAGATTAATGACATTTGTAGGAAGCTGACTGTTGGATTCACTGAGTAGAAGTTTTAAAACTACGAACGTGGCACAATTCTTATTTTGTTATTTCTCATTTCCAAGAGTTATAATAAAAATACCACACATTATAACAATGGTATACAAACAATCTTATAACGGCTTCTTTCTCGATAAGTTTTCAATAATTGATAGGGACTAGTCGTGATGAAGCTTTACCTTGCGAAAAGTGAATCTAAAAGCTGACCAAGATTGTTAGGCTGCACTTGCTGTCAGACTTTGAAGCGATTAAACGACTTAGAGAATATTAGACAAATTAGACAAATAAAAAAAAAGGCAATGATCAGACAAGTAAACTTAAAAGATTCTACAACAGAACTATAGAATTTAACTGAATAACGCAGGAGACAAGAACGGACTAAGGCGGACAAAGTTGTAGGGCATCCAAAAGAAGTTAGACGAGGTATACATCGACGAATGTCAGAGCACATAAGAACTAGACATCTATTAACCTATTCACGACTGAAAAAGTTACGAAATGCCCTCTAACATTTCTAGCATAAAAAGACGCAACGTCCTCCCAATTTTTTTAAAGAAAACTTCTCTCTCATAAGTCCCATCAGTAAACCATTAAAATTATACTGTTGGGACTACTGAGACATCAGACATGACTAAAACTGGTAGAATTCAAATATTTCGACGATTTTTGATTGGAGAAAACTGCTCAAACAGACTTTTACAGCACATAAATGACATTCTAAACTACAGAAAACTGAAAAAACACTGACAAACTAAATAACAAAAAGACGAAACGACACCATACAAAACAGTGGACATGAACTGAGAGAAAGGGGAAGCAAACTTGAAAATGTAACACATTTTGAGGCAGTGTCAACAGCGTCTCTATGGACGACATGATCCTTGCACGGCTGGTGAAATGCTTCAAAAGGAGTGAAGTTATATCACTCTAACGCACAAGTAACAGGAACAGCTTAAGAATAGCTTCTTATTTTTGGTTTGAGAAAACTTCTTCGGAAAACTTTCATAGCACATAAATGCCACATTTCACGATCTAAACAAGAAAAGACTCCGTATTAAACTTGTAAACGTAACACTGACTAACGAAATAACCAAAAGACAATTGACGAAAAAGACGAACGGACTCAAATTTTTCAAACGTGGCTTCTTCCGAATCATTTGCAACAGCGTCTTCTTGGACGACATGCTCATTGTATGGCTGGCAAAATGATTCGAAAAGATTTACGCAACGATATCATCAAAGGCCTGGCGTAGAGGTTTCTACTCTATTCAGACTCCCGCCAGTAAACCTTAAAAAAAAAATATGATCAGTCGTCCAAATTGTCTACAGTTGTTACAGTAGCTTTATCCGCTTTACAGTGTTACGGTGTGTTTTCAAACACTTCACCTTCCGTAGGTTATACAGCTAAAATTGCGACTGTAGATCATAACTTCTGAACTCAAGAAAAGTTTTAGCGACATAAAACATCCCGAGAGATCTTATTATATCTGTTCACCTTCCAGAGACTCACTTAAATCGGTCAAATACATAATGTTACTTTATTTGGTCCAGAAAGTGGCATCGACAGTTGTAGATTTTCAGTTTTGAATTCAGGGATAGTTTGATTAACCTAGAAGATTATTTCTAGGTTAATGTTGGCCTTCCAAGATATTCAATGAGTATGTTTCAGTACACAAAGCCCAGAAAGCTTTTGTTGCAACTGTAGGTCTTATGCTCTGATCTCAAGGTTAGTTTTGATGACCCAGAACATGTCCTATTGATTTTTGTTGAACTTGGTATTGTCTAAAGAAAACTGTTACAACTGTAAATCTTAAGTTCTGAATGTCAGGATAGTTTGGATGACCTAGAGAATCAGAAAGTTATAAACTATAAACGGTTGGCCTTCCATAAGATTCATTGAATATGTTTGACTACATAGGCATATTGTGTAGCTAAAAAAGCTACTGTTACAACTGCAGATCTTATGTTCTGATCTCAAGGACAGTTTGGATGACCCTGACCATTCTAGTTATCTCGTAACGCTTGTCGACGTTCTAAAATAATCACTGCATAATTGATTGAATACGTAGCGTTAATTTGTATAGCCCAAACAGTTATAGTTTCTACTGTAGATCTTATGTTCTGAACTCAAGGACAGTTTTGATGACCTAGAACACCACAAAATTATCAAATCATGACTGTTGACCTTCCAAAAGGTTCATTCAATATGTTTGAATACGTATCATAATATTATATAGCTCTAAAAGCGCCTGTCAACTGTAGATATGAAGTTCTAAACTCAAGTGCATTTTGGATAACCTAGAAAGATACAAAAATATTTAACGTTATAATCAAAAATTTAATAAGACGTATGCATGTCTTTCATATTCTAGAACAACGCTTTATATAGGCATTTTTTTCTTCCTGAACTTCTTCATATTCCTGAATACGAATGTTCTAGGTCGTCAATTAGGCCTTAAACTCATGTGTTTTTTTTTTTCATATATCACAGATAGAAGAATTGACTTATAAAAAATTTGCCGAAGACCATGTACACTTTTATTCAGTCTGTGATTTTATACAGCAATTCTCCTTTTGGGGTCATATATGATCCCTTAGGCCTCACGGGGTTAATGTACTTTTCAAGACAACGCTTAACATATACGAGTTTTTCAATAGTATGCGGCTCGAGATCAACATTGTTCTCTATTGCTGTTGACGCGTAGAGATATTTCCGATCGATTGGTGCAAAAATTTTGAAAATGTTTTGAGAAATTACTTAGATATTAACGCTCAAAACCTGACCTATTTTCGTGACGGTCGTCATTCGATTAACCTCAATATAGAAAACAAAGACGTAGTCCTACGTCGAAACCTACTTATATTCTGAAATCTCCTCATTTTATATAACAAAAAATATGTTTATTTAGGATTGAGTGACTTCCAAATAAACTTGTTTCGGATACTTGAAAGGTTGACGTGTTTTTTGCCTGAATTCCGGATTACGTTCCTCGGTTAAAGAATTTTTCAAGATCAACATAGTTTTCGTATTGTTTTTGTAACAAAGTTTTTATTAATTGGGCCCCTTTTGATTAAAAAGCGACCGAAAACAAAAACAGAACCTCATTCATCTACCAACACTCAGTTCGAACTGCAGGATTAACTGCACCGTACAAAAAGCTTTTATTGAGGCATTTTTTGTGCATTTTCGAAACGGCTTGATTTGCCCTGTACAAAGCAAACCGCCCTTATCACGCAGAACGTGTCATCATGCGTGTTTCCGCGTTGCAGTACATGGTCACGTTCTTGCACTCAATGGAGGTTAACAAAAAAAAATCACGTGCCATCATCAATTTAAACTAGTTTCGTCGCTGAGCGGAACCATAGTCTTCAGTTTGCGTACAACCGCGTTAAACATGACGAAAGCATACTTGAAATTTGGTATCATTGTGATCGTATTTCTTGTACCAAACATTCCGTACATCATCGCACAGTGCAGCGGGTGCTCCCGTTGTCCCAGTGGCGTAAGCTGTTTCAGCGGTCTTCCGAACTACATGTGTCCATCGCCTCCGAATTCTCTGGAGGTTTACTTTCCACATGAAAGTTTCTGTAGCCGGTTCTACAAATGTGTCAATGGAAATGCCGTCGAAGGTCGTTGTCCTTCCGGAACGTTCTTTAATCCACAGCAAAACCTCTGTTGTCCAGATGAATCATTGTGCTACCGGTCTAATGCTTGCGTCGTACAGGTTGCAGGATGCGCTGACTGTGCCAACCAGTTTGTCAATTCGGAAATGCTGGCATCAGCTTTCTTCGTATGCAACTGTGACGGAACCGGAACGACCACCCAATGTCCGACGGCTTTAGATACTTGCGCAAACGCCACCGTAACGCTGGAGTTTATAAACGGAAAATGTGAACCCTCTCCGGCAACCACATCAACATCGCCATTGACCACTGTGACGGAAACAACTTCAACCGTAACTGACAGCACCACAACGGATTCCACGACGGTTGATTCAACGACCGATCTTACAACCACGGAAGGTCCAACAACGGAAGATCAAACGTCGCTCGAATAAGTATATTTCTACAGTTTTCCTTTCTGGTTCATTTCCTTGATTGCTTATCTAACTTATATGAAATAAATTCGTTCATTTTTTTCGCATGCTTTGGAGAATCAATTTCGAAAACTACGTGTTTCTTTTTATCCAAAAGTAAGTAACCCAGAGCATCACAATTACCAGAATTATACTCGCTAAATATACAGTGACCCTTGTGTGAATTAAAATGGCTATGAAGCGACTTAAAAACTCAATCCAAAAAACAAAATCCGTATCACTAAATTAGTGATTTTTATTCACATTGCCAAATTTTATTCTGTTTGAGCAACAAATCTAAATCTAGTGATCACTTGAATCTCGTCCTGTTCAATTTAGTGTTTTGACCGTTACCAACTCAGGGTCTCATGAGGCAAATTCACCATGACCCTTTTCTTTTTGGCGAGTACCTGATTCAGCCGCCATTTGTTAGCGGATACTGTGGACTTCACTTCCCAGTCCGAAGAACTTTTATTCTACTTTTTTTTTATGACCACAGCGCGATTGCAGACAGTCATGCCTTGTCGCACAACTGGGTACCCAGCAGTCTTTCATGTCCTTATCACCCAAAACGTGTCAGGTATCTTTCCGCATTCAGTACAGGGTCACGTCCTTCCAGAGCATGGAAGTGGGCTAAAAATCACGTACAATCATAAATTTAAGCTAGTGTCATCGCATAATGTAGCCGAAGTCTGATGTTTGCGTTCAACCGCGCTCAACATGACTAAACCGTTGTTAATATTTCGCGCAATTGTACTCGCGCTGCTAGCTTTAAACTTGCCGTACATCGTCGCTCAGTGCCGCCGTCGATCCAAATGTACAAGTTGCAACAGTCATGTCAGCTGTGTCAAAGGACCTCCGAACTACATGTGTCCAACATCACCGAAATCTTTGGAGGTGTACTTCCCTCATGAAAAGTTCTGCACTCGGTTCTACAAGTGCATCAATGGAAAAGCAATCGAAGGCCGGTGTCCTACCGGAAAATTCTTCAATCCGAAGCAGAATCTCTGCTGTCCGGACCAAACACTGTGTTACCGCCCGAATGCACCCGTCAGGCGAGTCACTGGATGTGCCAACTGTGCCAATCATTTCGTCTATTCAGATCTGTTGGCATCAGTCTTCTTTGTGTGCAACTGTGATGGAAGCGGAACAACTACTCGATGCCCAATAGCATTCGATACCAACGGAAACGTCTCAGTGACATTGGTGTTCATGAACGGGAAATGTACTCCCACTCTTACCACTTTAACGACCACACCAAAACCAACAATAGTGTGTGGAACTGACGAAATATCCACAACGGAAAAATCCACGACAAACGAATGCACGACAGAAAAACCAACGACTAACGAATGTATAACTACAGAAAAATCAACAACGACAGAAGAAACCACGACAACAGAACAATCCACGACGACTGAAAAAACTACGACTACAGAAGAAACCACAACAACGGAAGAAACCACTACAACAGAAGAAACAACAACAACGCAAGAAACCACTACAACAGAAGAAACAACAACAACGCAAGAAACCACGACGACAGAGGAAACAACAACAACGCAAGAAACCACAACAACAGAAGAAACAACTACAACTGAAGAGACAACAACAACAGAAGAAACAACAACAACTGAAGAAACAACAACAACTGAAGAAACCACAACAACAGAAGAAACAACGACAACTGAAGAAACCACAACAACAGAAGAAACCACAACGACAGAAGAAACCACGACAACTGAAGAAACTACAACAACTGAAGAAACCACGACAACCGAAGAAACAACGACAACAGAAGAAACCACAACAACTGAAGAAACCACAACAACGCAAGAAACCACGACAACAGAGGAAACCACAACTACAGAAGAAACAACTACAACTGAAGAGACAACAACAACAGAAGAAACAACAACAACTGAAGAAACCACAACAACAGAAGAAACCACTACAACAGAAGAAACCACTACAACAGAAGAAACCACAACAACTGAAGAAACCACGACAACCGAAGAAACAACGACAACAGAAGAAACTACAACAACAGAAGAAACCACAACGACAGAAGAAACCACAACAACAGAAGAAACCACGACAACGGAAGAAACCACGACAACAGAGGAAACCACAACAACAGAAGAAACCACAACGACAGAAGAAACCACGACAACTGAAGAAACCACAACAACTGAAGAAACAACGACAACAGAAGAAACAACGACAACAGAAGAAACCACAACAACAGAAGAAACCACAACAACCGAAGAAACCACTACAACAGAAGAAACCACAACAACTGAAGAAACCACGACAACCGAAGAAACAACGACAACAGAAGAAACCACAACAACAGAAGAAACCACAACGACAGAAGAAACCACAACAACTGAAGAAACTACAACAACTGAAGAAACCACGACAACCGAAGAAACCACGACAACAGAAGAAACCACAACAACAGAAGAAACCACCACAACAGAAGAAACCACAACGACAGAAGAAACCACAACAACAGAGGAAACCACAACGACAGAAGAAACCACGACAACTGAAGAAACCACTACAACGCAAGAGACCACAACAACAGAAGAAACCACAACAACTGAAGAAACCACAACAACAGAAGAAACCACAACAACAGAAGAAACCACTACAACAGAAGAAACCACAACGACAGAAGAAACCACTACAACAGAAGAAACCACGACAACGGAAGAAACCACAACGACAGAAGAAACCACAACAACAGAAGAAACCACAACAACGGAAGAAACCACGACTTGCGAAGAAACAACAACAGAAACAACCACCACAACCGAAGAAACAACAACAACAGAAGAATCCACGACGACAGAAGAAACAACAACAACTGAAGAAACCACGACAACTGTAGAAACCACAACAACTGAAGAAAGCACGACAACAGAAGAAACCACGACAACAGAAGAAACTACAACAACGGAAGAAACCACGACAACAGAGGAAACCACAACAACGGAAGAAACCACAACAACGGAAGAAACCACGACAACGGAAGAAACCACAACAACGCAAGAAACCACAACAACAGAAGAAACAACGACAACAGAAGAAACTACGACAACTGAAGAAACCACAACAACTGAAGAAACCACAACAACGGAAGTAACCACGACAACAGAGGAAACCACAACAACAGAAGAAACCACAACAACGGAAGAAACCACTACAACAGAAGAAACAACAACTACCGAAGAATCCACGACGACAGAAGAAACAACAACAACAGAAGAAACCACAACAACAGAAGAAACAACGACAACTGAAGAAACCACAACAACTGAAGAAACCACAACAACGGAAGAAACCACGACAACAGAGGAAACCACAACAACAGAAGAAACCACAACAACGGAAGAAACCACAACAACAGAAGAAACCACAACAACAGAAGAAACCACAACAACAGAAGAAACCACAACGACAGAAGAAACCACGACAACAGAGGAAACCACAACGACAGAAGAAACCACGACAACGGAAGAAACCACTACAACGCAAGAGACCACAACAACAGAAGAAACCACGACAACTGAAGAAACCACAACAACTGAAGAAACCACAACAACTGAAGAATCCACAACAACTGTAGAAACCACAACAACTGAAGAAACCACAACAACTGAAGAAACCACAACAACTGAAGAAACCACAACAACAGAAGAAACCACAACAACTGAAGAAACCACAACAACTGAAGAAACCACAACAACTGAAGAAACAACTACAACAGAAGAAACCACAACAACAGAAGAAACCACAACAACAGAAGAAACCACAACAACTGAAGAAACCACAACAACTGAAGAAACCACAACAACTGAAGAAACCACAACAACTGAAGAAACCACAACAACAGAAGAAACCACAACAACTGCAGAAACCACGACAACTGAAGAAACCACAACAACTGAAGAAACCACAACAACAGAAGAAACCACAACAACTGCAGAAACCACAACAACTGAAGAAACCACGACAACTGAAGAAACCACAACAACTGAAGAAACCACAACAACTGCAGAAACCACAACAACTGAAGAAACCACGACAACTGAAGAAACCACAACAACTGAAGAAACCACAACAACTGAAGAATCCACAACAACAGAAGAAACCACAACAACTGAAGAAACCACAACAACTGAAGAAACCACAACAACTGAAGAAACAACTACAACAGAAGAATCCACGACAACAGAAGAAACCACAACAACTGAAGAAAGCACGACAACTGAAGAAACCACGACAACTGAAGAAACAACAACAACTGAAGAAACCACAACAACGCAAGAAACCACCACAACAGAAGAAACAACGACAACTGAAGAAACCACAACAACAGAAGAAACCACAACAACTGAAGAAACCACAACAACTGAAGAAACCACGACAACTGAAGAAACCACGACAACTGAAGAAACAACAACAACTGAAGAAACCACAACAACGCAAGAAACCACCACAACAGAAGAAACAACAACAACTGAAGAAAGCACAACAACAGAAGAAACCACAACAACTGAAGAAACCACAACAACTGAAGAAACCACAACAACTGAAGAAACAACTACAACAGAAGAAACCACAACAACAGAAGAAACCACAACAACTGAAGAAACCACAACAACTGAAGAAACCACAACAACTGAAGAAACCACAACAACTGAAGAATCCACAACAACTGCAGAAACCACAACAACTGAAGAAACCACAACAACTGAAGAAACCACAACAACTGAAGAAACCACAACAACAGAAGAAACCACAACAACTGCAGAAACCACAACAACCGAAGAATCCACTACGACTGAAGAATCCACCACAACTGAAGAAACCACAACAACTGCAGAAACCACAACAACTGAAGAAACCACAACAACTGAAGAAACCACAACAACTGAAGAAACCACAACAACTGAAGAAACCACGACAACTGAAGAAACCACAACAACTGAAGAAACAACAACAACTGCAGAAACCACAACAACTGAAGAAACCACGACAACAGAAGAAACCACAACAACAGAAGAAACAACAACAACAACAACGGAAGCAACCACAACAACAGAAGAAACCACAACAACCGAAGAATCCACGACAACTGAAGAAACCACAACAACGGAAGAAACCACAACAACAGAAGAAACAACAACAACAACTGAAGCAACCACAACAACAGAAGAAACCACAACAACAGAAGAAACCACGACAACTGAAGAAACCACAACAACAGAAGAAACAACAACAACAACTGAAGCAACCACAACAACAGAAGAAACCACAACAACAGAAGAAACCACGACAACTGAAGAAACCACAACAACTGAAGAAACCACAACAACAGAAGAAACAACAACAACAACGGAAGCAACCACAACAACTGAAGAAACCACAACAACAGAAGAAACCACGACAACTGAAGAAACCACAACAACTGAAGAAACCACAACAACAGAAGAAACCACAACAACAACTGAAGCAACCACAACAACAGAAGAAACCACAACAACAGAAGAAACCACAACAACTGAAGAAACCACAACAACAGAAGAAACCACAACAACAGAAGAAACAACAACAACAACGGAAGCAACCACAACAACTGAAGAAACCACAACAACAGAAGAAACCACGACAACTGAAGAAACCACAACAACTGAAGAAACCACAACAACAGAAGAAACAACAACAACAACGGAAGCAACCACAACAACAGAAGAAACTACAACAACAGAAGAAACTACGACAACAGAAGAAACCACAACGACTGAAGAAACCACAACAACTGAAGAAACCACGACAACTGAAGAATCTACGACGACTGAAGAAACCACATCTACAACGGAAGCAACCACAACAACAGAAGAAACCACGACAACTGAAGAAACCACAACAACTGAAGAAACCACAACAACAGAAGAAACAACAACAACAACGGAAGCAACCACAACAACAGAAGAAACCACAACAACAGAAGAAACCACGACAACAGAAGAAACTACGACAACAGAAGAAACCACAACGACTGAAGAAACCACAACAACTGAAGAAACCACGACAACTGAAGAATCTACGACGACTGAAGAAACCACATCTACAACGGAAGCAACCACAACAACAGAAGAAACCACGACAACTGAAGAAACCACAACAACTGAAGAAACCACAACAACAGAAGAAACAACAACAACGGAAGCAACCACAACAACAGAAGAAACCACAACAACAGAAGAAACCACGACAACAGAAGAAACCACAACGACAGAAGAAACAACAACAACAACGGAAGCAACCACAACAACAGAAGAAACCACAACAACAGAAGAAACCACGACAACTGAAGAAACCACAACAACAGAAGAAACAACAACAACAACGGAAGCAACCACAACAACAGAAGAAACCACAACAACAGAAGAAACTACGACAACAGAAGAAACCACAACGACTGAAGAAACCACAACAACTGAAGAAACCACGACAACTGAAGAATCCACGACAACTGAAGAAACCACATCTACAACGGAAGCAACCACAACAACTGAAGAAACCACGACAACAGAAGAAACCACATCAACAACGGAAGCAACCACAACAACAGAAGAAACCACGACAACTGAAGAAACCACAACAACTGAAGAAACCACAACAACAGAAGAAACAACAACAACAACGGAAGCAACCACAACAACAGAAGAAACCACAACAACAGAAGAAACCACGACAACTGAAGAAACCACAACAACAGAAGAAACAACAACAACAACGGAAGCAACCACAACAACAGAAGAAACCACAACAACAGAAGAAACTACGACAACAGAAGAAACCACAACAACTGAAGCAACCACAACAACAGAAGAAACCACAACAACAGAAGAAACCACAACAACAGAAGAAACCACAACGACAGAAGAAACAACAACAACAACGGAAGCAACCACAACAACAGAAGAAACCACAACAACAGAAGAAACCACGACAACTGAAGAAACCACAACAACAGAAGAAACAACAACAACAACGGAAGCAACCACAACAACTGAAGAAACAACAACAACGGAAGTAACCACGACAACAGAAGCATCTACAACGACAGAAGAAACCACAACAACTCAAGAAACTACTACAACAGAGGAATCCACGACAACAGAAGCGTCCACGACAACAGAAGAATCCACGACTACTCCCGCAGAAACCACTACCAGAAGGAGGCGACGTACCACTTTACCGGGACAAACAACTTCCTTGGAAGACGATACAACAGCAAGGGACCGCTTTACGAGACACGCATATAGATCATCGTCGGAAGAAGATTCGGGTTCGGATGAACGCTTTACAAGACACGGACACCGAACTTCGTCAGAAGAAGGGCCAACGTCGAAACATCACTACACAAGACACGGACATAAATCGTCATCGGAAGAAGGACCATCGTCGAAAGAACATTTTACAAGACATGGACATAGATCTTCATCGGAAGAAGGACCATCGTCGAAAGAACGCTTCACAAGACGCGGACATAAATCTTCATCTGAAGAAGGACCATCGTCGAAAGAACACTTCACAAGACACGGTCATAAATCCTCTTCGGAAGAGGGATCAACGTCGAATGATCACTTCACAAGACACGGCCATAAGTCCTCGTCAGAAGAGGGATCAACGTCGAAAGATCATTTCACAAGACACGGCCATAAGTCCTCGTCAGAAGAGGGATCAACGTCGAAAGATCATTTCACAAGACACGGCCATAAGTCCTCGTCAGAAGAGGGATCAACGTCAAAAGATCATTTCACAAGAGAAGGAGGATCTACATTGAAAGAAGGATCAACGTCGAAAGAACGCTTTACAAGACGCGGACATAAATCTTCGTCGGAAGAAGGTCCATCGTCGAAAGAACACTTCACAAGACGCGGACATAAATCTTCGTCGGAAGAAGGTCCATCGTCGAAAGAACACTTCACAAGACACGGACACAAATCTTCATCTGAAGAAGGACCATCGTCGAAAGAACACTTCACAAGACACGGCCATAAATCCTCTTCGGAAGAGGGATCAACGTCGAAAGATCATTTCACAAGACACGGCCATAAGTCCTCGTCAGAAGAGGGATCAACGTCGAAAGATCATTTCACAAGACACGGCCATAAGTCCTCGTCAGAAGAGGGATCAACGTCGAAAGATCATTTCACAAGAGAAGGAGGATCTACATTGAAAGAAGGATCAACGTCGAAAGAACGCTTTACAAGACGCGGACATAAATCTTCGTCGGAAGAAGGTCCATCGTCGAAAGAACACTTCACAAGACGCGGACATAAATCTTCATCTGAAGAAGGACCATCGTCGAAAGAACACTTCACAAGACACGGTCATAAATCCTCATCGGAAGAAGGACCATCGTCGAAAGAACACTTTACAAGACACGGTCATAAATCCTCTTCGGAAGAGGGATCAACGTCGAAAGATCACTTCACAAGACACGGCCATAAGTCCTCGTCAGAAGAGGGTTCATCAGCAACGGGTGATTTTACAAGGGAAGGAGAATCTACATTGAAAGAAGGATCAACGTCGGAAGAACGCTTCACAAGACGCGGACATAAATCTTCATCTGAAGAAGGACCATCGTCGAAAGAACACTTCACAAGACACGGCCATAAATCCTCTTCGGAAGAGGGATCAACGTCGAAAGATCATTTCACAAGACACGGCCATAAATCTTCATCTGAAGAAGGACCATCGTCGAAAGAACACTTCACAAAACACGGCCATAAGTCCTCGTCGGAAGAGGGATCAACTTCGAAAGATCATTTCACAAGACATGGCCATAAGTCCTCGTCAGAAGAGGGATCAACGTCGAAAGATCATTTCACAAGACACGGCCATAAGTCCTCGTCAGAAGAGGGCTCAACAGCAACCGGTGATTTTACAAGAGAAGGAGCATCTACATTGAAAGAAGGATCTACATCGAAAGAACGCTTTACAAGACGCGGACATAAATCTTCATCTGAAGAAGGACCATCGTCGAAAGAACACTTCACAAGACATGGTCATAAATCCTCTTCGGAAGAGGGATCAACGTCGAAAGATCACTTCACAAGACACGGCCATAAGTCCTCGTCAGAAGAGGGATCAACGTCGAAAGATCATTTCACAAGACACGGCCATAAGTCCTCGTCAGAAGAGGGATCAACGTCGAAAGATCATTTCACAAGACACGGCCATAAGTCCTCGTCAGAAGAGGGCTCAACTGCAACGGGTGATTTTACAAGAGAAGGACGATCTACATTGAAAGAAGGATCATCGTCGAAAGAACACTTCACAAGACACGGTCATAAATCCTCTTCGGAAGAAGGACCATCGTCGAAAGAACACTTCACAAGACGCGGTCATAAATCCTCATCGGAAGAAGGATCAACGTCAAAAGATCATTTCACAAGACACGGCCATAAGTCCTCGTCAGAAGAGGGCTCAACAGCATCGAGTGATTTTACAAGAGAAGGAGGATCTACATTGAAGGAAGGACCATCGTCGAAAGAACACTTCACAAGACGTGGACATAAATCTTCGTCCGAAGAGGGATCAACGTCGAAAGATCACTTCACAAGACTCGGTGATAAATCCTCATCTGAAGAAGGATCAACGTCGAAAGATCACTTCACAAGACACGGCCATAAGTCCTCGTCAGAAGAGGGTTCAACAGCAACGGGAGATTTTACAAGAGAAGGAGGATCTACATTGAAAGAAGGATCAACGTCGAAAGAACACTTCACAAGACGTGGACATAAATCTTCGTCCGAAGAGGGATCAACGTCGAAAGATCACTTCACAAGACTCGGTGATAAATCCTCATCGGAAGAAGGATCAACGTCGAAAGATCACTTCACAAAACACGGACATAAATCCTCTTCGGAAGAGGGTTCAACGTCGAAGGACCACTTTACAAAACACGGACATAAATCTTCGTCAGAAGAGGGATCAACATCGAAAGATCACTTTACAAAACTCGGACATAAATCCTCATCAGAAGAAGGATCAACTTCGAAAGATCACTTCACAAGACACGGTGATAAATCCTCATCGGAGGAGAGAGATCACTTCACAAGACACGATCATAAATCCTCTTCGGAAGAAGGATCAACGTCGAAAGATCACTTCACAAGACGCGGTGATAAATCCTCATCGGAAGAAGGATCAACGTCAAAAGATCACTTCACAAAACACGGTCATAAATCCTCATCGGAAGAGGGATCAACGTCGAAGGACCACTTCACAAAACAGGGACATAAATCCTCGTCAGAAGAGGGATCAACGTCGAAAGATCACTTCACAAGACGTGGGGATAAATCCTCGTCGGAAGAAGGATCAACGTCGAAAGATCACTTCACAAGACGCGGTCATAAGTCCTCATCGGAAGAGGGATCAACGTCGAAGGACCACTTCACAAAACAGGGACATAAATCCTCGTCAGAAGAGGGATCAACGTCGAAAGATCACTTCACAAGACGTGGGGATAAGTCCTCGTCGGAAGAAGGATCAACGTCGAAAGGTCACTTCACAAGAGGCGGTCATAAGTCCTCGTCGGAAGAAGGATCAACATCAAAGGGTGATTTTACAAAAGCAGGAGAATCTACGCTGAAAGGATCAACGTCGAAGGAACGCTTTACAAGGCACGGCTCCAAATCTACGACAAAAGAAGGATTAACGTCGAACGAAGAATTTACAAAAGAAGTAAAATCTACCTCTAGAGAAGGATCTACATCAAAAGAACACTTTACAAAGCATGGCCGCAGATCTACGACAAAATGAGGATCAACGTCGAACGCATGATTGACATAAGTGGGAGGATCTTCGTCGAGAGTAAGATGTTGAAGAGTCGAAGACATAATGAAGTTATATGTTTCGAATATAACTTAAAACGGGAGCGTTCGGCTCTACGCAGTTTAGGAAATGTAAAATAAGTGACTGCCTATAAAATATAGTTCAATTTAAGTATTTTAAATTTTCTTTGTATTGTTTTCCCTCGTGTTTTTGTATTGACAATAATAGTGATTCTCCACTAGTTACAATAGTGACAATTCAATTCCATAAAACACATGCTTACACAGCTTGCCTGGTTGCAAGGTTACTAGAGAGTTTCTTAAATATATTTATATTTTCAATGACTATACGTTGATCAATTCTAATAATTTCGACCAGATGCATTTATGTACAGCCGAGTGCATGGTTGAATTTGAGTTTATGCACTATTGAAAATTTTACAGGAGAGTAGGATATCCGAGGTTCATTTGTAGTAAACATGGCCCCGCCCATCTGTAAAAATTTGTATCAGTGCATGAACTACAATCCATCCGTGCACTCTATTACAGTATGTGTCAAACCTTTTTTAATTTCTTTCGAGTTTCGTATTTTTATTATGAACATCGACCACAAGCTGTTTTAACATAAAATGATCGTTGAAGATTTCACTTAATACGTCTCCTATTTGCATTTATTGCCGCCTTCAGACGACGCCAGAAGCTGTCGCAGACCGTGAATATAAGGTCAAAATTTCTCTTCAATGCCCTGTTATGGAGGTCCGTAGAGAAGAATAGTTTTCTTAGAAAACACCAGTAACTGCCAGTTAATCCCAACAAATTCAAATACACCAATCTGTTTGTAAACAATAACTGACACCTGGAGTAACGTTTTGCAGAACGAGGTAGAACGGTTTGAGTGGTTTGATTGTATTAGTGAGAGTCCCAAAATTTTCTGACGTATACTGTACTAGCAGGCAAAACTACTACTTCGCGCTATTACTGTCATAGGTTTTAAAGTGCGCTTCAATCTGAACAAAACTTCCATGCTACTCCCGCCACCGAACGAAATTAATTAGCCGCTTCAATAGATAATCGATAATCCCACAAAATGGAATCGGTTAAGCTGTGATAACTGCAATACCTCGTACACTTCCACCTGCCACAGACACCCATCGGAACTGAAAAGCACTGTCCACAGCAGCGCCAACTGTCAAACGAATCACCGCCAGCAGCACCGCCGAAACCATTTAATCTCTGATGCGAACTGGTTGCATTGTGTATGAGTTGGTAAATACTCGTTTCTTCAACCTCAACCTGACTGCAGTGAAAAGCTGCAGAATGGACAGGTCCCCGAATCACAGCTGCTGTCTGATTTTGCAGTAATTTTACATCCACACGTCAATAATTACACACTCATCACCGGTCGTATGCTAGATTTGCCTGCAGAAGGATTCTCATTTCCAATGCCGGGGGATTGTTCCTCCCCCGAATCGGGACTAGTGCCTTTCTGCAGCTTATCGAGTGTCGTCTTCAATTAGCACTGAGTAAATTATTCAACATGGATTGCGAAAAGTCCGATTTGCTGTCGCTGGTGATGACCGAGGGCCACTAAATGGGCGACTACCCGAATAGAGTCTGAGATCAAGTTATATGTTTCGATCAATCTGATGTTGTGAGGTGGCCGATGATGATTACTCAGGTTGCAGTCGTTTTGGTCGTTTTAATGGCGAAATTACGAAATTTATAGCAAACATTTCTTCCTAAGACATACAATTTAAAATTGATCCTACTATCCTGCTAAAGTGAGAGAAAATTGAAAGGATTTTTTTTTAGTTCCGTGATTATCGAGATTTTCAGTCCTGGGTTGGTTCATCTCCCGTGGTACGCTCTAATACTTTTTGGTTATTTTTGTAACCTGTCTGGAGGTGAGATTCGAACTCGTAACATCGGCGCAAAAGGTATGAATGCTAACCACTACACATTTTTCTTGTTGATAGCAAAAGTAGTGTTCTACTCGACAATGAAAATAAAACTACTTTTCTAATATCAAATTTGACAATTGTAAAGTGAAATGAAATTTTGAATTTTATTTGATGTTTGATATAGAGCAAATTCTAAGCCTTGTTCGCAAAAAATTCTGGACACTCCTAAATACAGATATCTCTGGAAATACTTCATTAACGCGTGAAATATTTCGCAGGCTGATGAACGTATGTCTGTTCATTGTGTAAAATCAATTTTTGGTGGTACTACAAGCTTTGAGGTCGAAGATGGCGTCGAAGAGCAAGTGCGAAAAGCGATTGTGTGCGGTCGCAATGAAAATCAGGATCTGTAAGTAAGAAAACAGCTTTTTTCCCGTGTAAGCACTGTCCATAACGTTCCTAAATCTTTCGATGCACGTTTGACAATAGCCTGGTAGGCTGGGAGCGGAACAAAAACGGATCTCAGGAACCACCAGAAGGACGCGGAGGCGAAGCAAATATTGCAGAGGAGACCAGATCTTTCGGTACGTAATGTGGCTAGAAAAAGGAAATTGTCCCTAACTTTCGTGCATACTTCCAAGCACCAAGGTGAAAACTGTACCTAACTGTTATTATAAACAGAATGTGACTAGAAATTAGAAGAAAAATCAGTATTTTCCATTTAATTCCAACTACCTTTGCTTATCTTGACAGATACGCGTATTTCGTCTACAATGTGCAAATTTCTTCAAGGTCTTGTACTAATTACTCGGCTTCTACAAGACAATGAAGAAATCTGCACGTTGTAGACGAAATAAGCGTATCTGTCAAGATAAGCAAAGGTAGTTGGGATTAAATGGAAAATACTGATTTTTCTTCTAATTTCTAGTTACAGGTATTCCACTTAACAGCTCAATCCCTCTAAACCAGGGTTCGCAAGTTGTGTCGCGAATATTTGACGAAATTTTCCTGCGTGATAATGGACGATAAAACTTATGTGCTGGAAGACTTTAAGCAGCTTCCTGGAATGTCTTATTATTCTGCAATGCAGGACGAAGAAAGAGGCCAAGTTTCCCAAAAAAATATTTGGTTTGGCAGGCAAAGCACGCCAAAGCTTCATCACTACCGGAACGGTAAACAAGGAAATATACCGGGAAGAATGGCTAAATAAGAGATTGTTACCATTCCTACGCAGCCATGACGCTCCCTCGCTATTCTGGCCTCATTTGGCATCTTGTCACTACGCCAAAGAGGTGTTGGAATGATATAAAGCGAATGGAGTCCATGTTGTACCAAAAGAGGCGAGTCCACCAAACTGCCCGGAGTTGCGACCTATCGAGCGGTATTGGGCTCTCGTGAAGAGAGAACTCTTTCAATATAAACAACAAGCTACAACTATAGACAAATTTCGAAAATCTTTTACAAAAGCAGCTAAATCGGTTGCAGAGAAGTCTGCATTGGCCCTAATGGCTGGAGTAAACTTAATAGTTCGTGGTTTCTTCATGCAGCCTAATTAAGTAATTGTAATTAGTTTAAGATGACTTATAATGCACAGTTTAATGAAGTAGAAATGCATCTTGAATTGAGCTAAAAGCAAATTTGTTTTATTCCAAATTTAATCTGTCCGCTCCATACAAAATTTTAAGAAAGTTTAAGGAGAAAATTCTACGAGGGGTGAGGGGTCTGATATTTTAAAAAATGAGTCTTCGGGGTTTGTGAACAGGCCCTTATGATGTTAGAGTTTATTCGGGTTATCTATTAGTTTAGTGATAAGTGATTGATTCACTGAGTCGTGACTGATTTTCATAAGTTTGCTCATTTGTGTGGTTGATTTATATATCTTTGTTTTGTATGGAAGGGGTTTGACATTCACAAAGTATATCATAAACACATAATCATTAGATGCAATACAATGATGAACTGATTAGGAGTTCAACCCAATTTTCAAACTGCATAACTTTAAAGAAAAAATAACATGTTGAGATGTTACTCTTAAACTATAGACTGTTCCAGAAAGTATAAGCACACTTTCAAAATAACAAAAAAGTCATGTTTTTGTAGTTATAATAATTTTATTTGGCAAATGTTTGTATTTGTGTTTTATATGATATTTTACTCTCGTTTAATCAAAATATTTAATCATAGTCAAGACTCCTAACTTTTCCTCGAACATGACCCATTAGCTTCTGCACAGTAGTACTTCCCATCATTTTGACCACTTTTGGCCAATCTTTTTTTAAATTTGGATGTCGTCAGCTGGTTTTATGAATTTTCGAAGCTTTCCTTTGGTTGAAGCCCAAAAAGTCTTGATTGGCCGTGTCTCCGGGCAGTTCAGCGGATTCATGTTTTTCGGCACGAAACATACATTTTGACTTCTGCACCATTCTAAAGTATCCTTTGCGTAATGACATGACGCCAAATCAGGCCAAAATACTACTTGACCTTCGTGCTGCCTGATCATCGGCAATAATCGCTTCTGGGGACATTCCTTGACGTATTTCTGCGTGTTCATCGTCTCAGTAGTGATGTACGGACTAGATGTTTTTCCACACTCGCATATTGACTTTCGTCCCGAATTTTTCGGTAAAATTGCCTTCTCCGTTTCGGGGATGTCTTTGTCTTGGGTTCCTTTTGGGTTTTTTCTGCTTCCGGTATGTTTTTAGCGCAAGTCTTTCTTTGGCACGCATGACGTTACTCGACGAGGTCCCTAGTTTTTTCGCAACATCCCGCAACGGAAGTCACTGGTTTTTGCTTGTAGGCATCCCTGATCTTTTTATCGATATCCGGACAGGCAGGCCCAGATTTCCAACCACTCTTCGGCGCATCTTCAAACGTACACTGTTCTCTATATTTTCGAATCGCAGATCGTACCGCTCCGACGGTTACACCCTCTTCCTTGGCCAATTTTCTCAAGGAGAGTCCGCTCACAGTTCACCATTTGTGCACGTTACTTTTTCGTTGTTCCGGAGTAAGACCGTGCATTTTGATAGGTAACACAAAACTGAGCACATTTTTGATGCTTTGTCATTTAGAAATGTGCATACCAAAGGACGCAGCCAAAACATGTTGAAATATTTCATTATATTCAAAGTGACCGTTAAAATAAGGTGTGCTTATACTTTTTGGAACAGTCGTTAGTTTTTAAATGCACTACACTGATGAACTAATTAGGAGTTCAACCCTATTTTCAAACTGCGTAACTTTAAAGGAAAAATAACATGCTAAGATGTTACTCTAAAACTATCAAATTTCATGAAGAACTTCTTAATAATCTGGCTTCCTATCAAATTCATCGATACCACTAGTTAAATTCAAAATACAGAGATTATCTTCTATCTTCATGTTATATTTGAAAATTACTCCACGAAAACACTGAACTACTCAAAGAAGCATTGGGCTGTTTGGCGTTCTTGAAAGGGTTTTTAATTAATGAATTAACGGAACAATTTTCATCACACGAACATTTAACATACATTTTAACCTACCCCGCAGTGGGATGTTAGGCAAAAAATGTCGTTGGTTCGAGTACCACTGTACACATGCCCTTTTCGCTCAATTTTCCTAAAAACATCTGCTATGTTTCCAAGCCTGCCGCACACTAGCGGAACTATCAAAACTTTCTCTTCATATCTCTCAATTCTAGCCAAAAACATTGTTGTTCACTCTTGGTGCCTCATGGTGATGAGCGAACATCTCCTTCTACATACATTTTTCGTTTTTTTTTCTTAAATATGTGTGCGTGTGTGTACAATCTAAGTCCCATTGGCCGGCAGTTGTTTTATGGAAGAAATCTGTTTACAAAAAAAATATTCAAATGACCATTGCAATCAGCTTTAATCCGGGAGCTGGAAAGTGATAGCTCTACTGCATATCCAGCAACCCATTTCGGAATGTCTGGAGAATCACGCTCATTCCTAGGCTATTTTCAAATGAAATAAGCACCTCATGTGAACATTACCGATACAATTCCAGGCACGTAATTAGTATTATTTGAAAAAAAGGATTATTATAATATAATTATTATCAGATCGATCTCACCCATGGCTGCTTCCTTACGAATACTATCTTTAAAGCCTATCTAATAAAAAAATACTATATTGTTCATTTTTTTTTTAGACTCTGCGTCGTCATTAATTGCAAGCACTTGCAACAAAAAAAGCGCAAAATTTAACCCTAATATGTTCGACAGGGTACCCGGGTACCTTTTCAGGTTTTTTTGTTACGAAATTTCGTAGTTTATTTTAAAACAGGAAGCTGAAATTCAGTTACATCTTAGTAAAAGTTGCGATGCATCTTTTTCAATAAAATCATTTTGTATAGTAGCAAGGGAGGAAAAAGGGGGGGAGGGCATTTTTTTTTTATACCTTTTAAGTGTTCAACGGGGTACACAGGTACCCACCATGTTCAAATAATTGTAACTCTGACAATTATTGAATGATTTTAATTTTTTTGGTATCGTTAGATTCAAAAACTCATCCCGTTCAAGAACATTATCGGCAATGACCATTTGAATTCATCTGGTTCCTGAAAATCTGGATTTCCGGGGCTGTGGTCCCGTACAGAGACACTATTTGGGAACAACAATTTAATTTCCGGGAATGCATGTCAAAATCTTTGCAATAATGAGCATGAGCATGAGCATGAGCATGATTGACCGCCCGAGGTTGCTACTCCGTTATTGCCAGATCAGCTGTTATTACACAAAGAACCAAAAGATGATGCTTGGGACTAGCGTACATCCTCAATGTAAAACCGGTGATCCTAAACTAAGGCAATACCGGCGCCGGCCTCGCCCGAATGCAGGTCAAATAGGGAATGCGGTGAATATGTTGACGTGATACTCGCTTTGTGGAAGCCGGAGAACACCTCTGCACTTCCACGAGAAATCACTGGGATGTTGGATAAAATGGTTGGGTTTGCAGCCGGATCCGCTTTGGTAAACGGTGTGCGTGAATCCAACTGACGTCGGCAGCAGAATATGATATTTAACTATGTTCCCGATTTATTCTCTGTACAGAGATGCACATTAAAGCTATTTATATTTTGGCACCGATTTAAACCAACAGTAATGATGTTGTTGCGGACCATCTCTACAAGTGTGGGTGGTTTATTTCAGCAGAATACAAAATATTTTGAAACACCGAGTTTGAAGACCGATTTAAACCAACAGTGGATGCTGTAGGGCTCACTCAGCAAGTGTGGGTGGTTTATTTCAATGGAATACAAGAATACGTTAAGAACATCAAGTTTGAGGACCGGTTTAAACCAACAGTAGGGATGCTGTTGGGGCCACTCGACAAGTGTGGGTGGTTTATTTCAGCAGAATACAAAAGCATTTTAAAACACCGAGTTCGAAGACCGATTCAAACCAACAGTAGGTATGTTGTTGGGGCCACTCACAAGTGTGGGTGGTTTATTTCAATGGAATACAAGAATACGTTAAGAACATCAAGTTTGAGGACTGGTTTAAACCAACAGTAGGGATGCTGTTGGGGCCACTCACAAGTGTGGGTCGTTTTTTTCAGCAGAATACAAAAGTATTTTTAAACACCGAGTTTGAAGACCGATTTAAACCAACAGTAGGGGTGCTGTTGGGACCACTCACAAGTGTGAGTGGTTTATTTCAATGGAATACAAGAATACGTTGAGAACATCGAGTTTGAGGACCGATTTAAACCAACAGTGGGGGCCACTCACAAGTGTGGGTGGTTTATTTCAATGGAATACAAGAATACGTTAAGAACATCGAGTGTGAGGACCGATTTAAACTAACAGTATGGATGCTGTTGGGGCCACTCACAAGTGTGGGAGGTTTATTTCAGCAGAATACAAAAGTATTTTTTAAACACCGAGTTTGAAGACCGATTTAAACCAACAGTAGGGATGCTGTTGGGGCCACTCACAAGTGTGGGTGGTTTATTTCAATGGAATACAAGAATACGTTTAGAACATCGAGTTTGAGGACCGATTTAAACCAACAGTAAGGATGCTGTTGGGGCCACTCACAAGTGTGGGTGGTTTATTTCAATAGGCCACAGAAATATGTCAAAATTCTGAGTTTCAAGACCGATTTTTCATCCAGCCTTAACTTTGTCTGACACAATGCAGACCCCCATTCCCCTCAGGTATTGAACGTATGCATGTAATTTACGTAACAGAGTAGAGTAGTAGATGAAGTTCAGAAGGAGAGACGAGCAGAACTCCTTGACCTCTCATATGTGACACATGCAATGAAATGTTATTAGGGAGCGGTTTATCCCTGTTGAACAACGAACACAGATGATATGTAGTGCACAAGCATCCGGGATCTCCCGAAAAACAATATTAATAGTAACAAAGCTTTATGTGATCAGAAAACTATTTAATATTTGGAATAAAAGGGGAAATAAAAGGGAAAATATTGAAAAAGAAAAGCATTAGAGTAGACATGACAATTGGACCATAACAAATATAAAAATATAAAATATATGATAATAAAAGATCTTATTCTTAAAATAGAAATCAATCAAACCCCAACAAACATATGCACTACCTACAAGGGCAAACAATGAAAATGATATAAATGACAGTAGTCATTAGCAAACGTGAACTCGGCAAACAACCAGAAACAACGCACACACCGCACAACGCGGGCTAGGGGAGTCAAAACCCACAAAAATGCAGAAATGCGCAGCTGAAAATGCAAATATTACCAAGCAGAGGAAACGTAAACGAATATATTTATTAATTATGCCTAGATGTGCATGTCAAAATCTTTGCAATAATTCCTAGAAACTATTTCTTTTCCATTGTAGGCGATAGGCCGACTTGTCATTAGAACGGCCATTCTGTGACAGGTGCTTATGAGGCCTACAGTGGCGATGAACATATTTAGAAGAAACCCCTGTCAATCTGGGTATCAAAATTGATGAAATTTCTTCAGTAGGATATTTTGCATTGTTTTGTGGCTAGTTTTGTTCATGGCCACTTAAAGTCCCACAGCAAACTGTTCCGAGATAACCGTTTCGAGGAAAACTTATCAGTTGGCCACAGAACGTTAAGAAATAGCCTTTTGGAGAAATTGCTTTGACATGAATTTTGATACTCATATTCCCAGGGTTTGCCAACTAAGTTTGTTCACGGCCACTCGAGTCCCCACAGGAACCTGTACCGGAATATCCGGTCTGGGGACAAATCATCAGATGGCCACAAAAGTGAAAGAGTCATCAAGTTATCAAGAACATTAAGGCAAACCCCAACATCTCAGACCGCGATTTGGCCAAAAAGTTTCGCGCCGCACGCAGTACCGTGCAACGGATTCGTCTCCGAGAAGCCTTGAAGTCATACCGTGCCTGTAGACAATCAAATAAGATCAAAAGCAGAACAATGTGGCCAGAATGGCCGTGCCAGAAAACTGTATGATCAAGTGTTGACAAAATTCAATGGCTGTCTCCTCACGGATGATGAAACTTATGTAAAGGACGATTTCAAACAGCTACCGGGACAAAAATTTTACTTGGCTACTGCTCCTGGAGATGTTCCTGCCAAATTCAAGTTTGTGTTTGCAGATAAATTTGGCAAGGCATCTGTAACTGCGGTAGGAAGACCAAGGTTTTCATCACTGATAAGACATTAAATTCAGAGCTGTACAGAACGGAATGTCTCCAAAAGCGCATATTGCCTTTTATCAGATCCCACAATGAACCTGTCATGTTTTGGCCAGATCTTGCAAGCTGTCATTACAGTAAAACAGTGCTACAGTGGTATGAAACCAACGGGATTCAGTTTTTACCGAAACAACTCAACCCACCAAACTGTCCCCACCTCAGACCGATAGTGAGATTTTGGGCTATTATTAAGAGAAAGCATGAATGGCAGTGTCGTCAAAAGCATCAATGAATTGAGAACCAAGTGGAATAAGATTGCCAAAACGATGAATGAGAATAATGGCGCGCAGAGAGAGGAGCACCCACTCCGTTGGTCCGCAGATGGAGGACGTCGTACTTCGATAAGGAAGTATTTAAAGAGGCGCTAGAGCGGTAACAGGGATTGAGCGATACCCAAAATCCTCGTGGGGATCAACTCGTATCAATTCTCACACGAGTGTGCGACGCAACCATGCCCAGAAAGGTCAAACCTAGGGATGGAAGGCTGCCGGTTTACTGGTGGACAGAGACGATCGCAGACCTCCGGAGATCTTGCCACCAAGCTAGAAGCTATGAGCGCCGCGCGGTGTTAGCCACCGCTAAGGCCGCACTCAAGAAAGAGATAAAGGCCAGCAGACGAGCCTGCTTCGAGGAACTGTGTTCGAAAGCCAACGCGAACACATGGGATGATGCCTATCGGATGGTAATGGCTAAAACTAAGGGCACGACAGCTCCAACCGAGCATTCACCAGAGCTACTACAGGTCATCATGGTCGCCCAAATTGAATATCCGTTGATGGTTGTGGCTGTTGATAGTGCAAGTAAATTACCCCTTAATCGGTGTTGGTTAGGGTCCGGTAATCCAACAATGCAGCTTCTGGTATTCAAGGCACTAGGTACTTTTAAATTATAAGAGGAGAAGACAGGATCAAAATCAATCACACACATGCACATTTCCATTGCAAACTTTATCAACATGTGGTGCAATTAGGAGCGCAAATCCTCTGTCAAGTTATGTTTCACTGCCTGTTGTTATATTCTTAAACAATCTTCTCTTTTCAGAGAGCGAGTAATGGCGCTATAAACATAAGCCATATGGGGCTAGGGCCATATTTAATGCTTAGGTCTTAACCATTTGAAGAGAAATGTAGCATCACTTAACCTTCTTAGACTAGATGCTCCCAACGAACATTTTTAAAGAAATGTTTGTACTGTACATCAAACAGGACTGTTCATTTCGATTTTCCTTTGATATCTACTGAAGGCTACGTGGGTTCCCCGTGTTTTCTTATGGTGGATACCAAACCCTGCTATCTCCAACGGTTGCATGGACGTGGCCAGGTGAGCAATCGAGGAGTGTCTTCGTAGAGATTACAGCGTGAAGAAACGTATCAGTAACTGCGTTCGTAAATGGTGACATGCAATGTTTTCTACGAATTAGTCCTCATCGTAGCTCCATCCACGAGGTGTGCAAACGTCATTGCTAATGCTAATCTAGGATGCACCAATAAGCATATCGGTTTATTTTAGCCAAATTGAGGTGATTTGAAGATGATGAAGATAACCTTACTTGTAGGCTTAATAGTTAAGAAAATCGAAAATATGAAAATTGAAGTTTATAACTATAAATGTATTCATAACGTCTCATTTGTTTCAACTCGATTATCGCTGGATTCATAACATATTTGATACATAGGCCGAATATAGGAGCAAGGCTCACATTACATCTCTTTACCCTATTTTTAATTTTCAAGATTTCCCTTGAAAATGTATCTTAAACGTCTCCCTGAAGAACACAATTTTCCAAAAATATAATTAAAAATGTTCAATCCATTTGGGAGATCCTAACATTTTAGACTTCCGAGATCATATCGATACGAACTTTGCCATCGCATCAACTTTGATCATCATATCCGAAATCAACGCTCTGCTCTCTAAGGGAATATTACAAGCGGTCAAACGTTCCCAAACGGAAAGCCCCTTGTTTCGTCTCTTCCTCCAAGCACCCAAGCACTGAAAGTTCATATCATCAATGCGATAAAACAAACCGACCGAATACCCCCCCCTTCGGGACCGTAGAATCAGAGAAAAGACAAACTAACGTCAACAACTTTTCCCGAGAAGTAATGCGAGCCCTCATCGCATTTCAAGCCGATCGGAACTGAAGGACCGCGCTCGTACGGGCTTGGAGACCAAAAGTCGAGTTGAGGAAAACAAAATCTCCTCGAAAATCTGTTGACTCATGCCATTTGCCGGATGGTGATGGCCAGTCCACGATATCTCTGACACTTCATCGACCATCATAATCATCATAATCATCAGCATCATCATCACCCTATAAGCGACCCGTCGGACCTTTGCTTTCCCCGTTCTGCCGCCTCCGCGGCACGCGAGTTTTGAACTTGAACCCGGTCGATACATTTCTGCTTTCTTATCGCGTCGTCTCGAATGCTCGATGGTTCGGTTCAATGGAAGGACTTGTGCCCGCGGGATACCGTCGATGCTTAGCTCGGCACCGAACCTGTCAGATTGGAACAAATCAAATCCGGGTGATTGTGTATTGTATTGTTCGATGTGCACGTCGTCACGTTTTTGTCCACACTGATCAAAGGTGGCTCGGTTATCCGAAAAAAAAGTATACATTTCCAGTTGTAATTGATGGCACTGGCAAAGTTCAAACTCAAAATCTACGTTCCCAGGTGCAGTGGAAGACCGAGCAGCCCCGAAAGAACTCTTGAAATGCTCGCATACTTATCTTCTGCAGTCAGTTGGGCAGGGGGATAAAAATTTAGCCCCGAAGAAATCTGATTTTGATTAATGACTGGCAGGCTGGTAAGCGCTGGGTTTGCGATTCGAGAGGCATTCTTTATTGAATTATTTCGTGGAACCATTCCTCTGCGCATTTTTTTTTTTTTTTGATGATGTAGCCCAGTTTTGTTCGTGGCTGTTTTCTTTTCTTTCATCCCGTCATTTTGATTGGAGATCAAATTCGAGATGAACTTTGGTGAAGGTTGACCCTGACTTTGGGCATTTACAGTTAAGGATAAGCGATTTAAGAGGTGAGCTTTAATCTGAATGGATGGAGATGTTCCTTGGTTGTTTGTGGTAAAATTTAAAATTACTGCGATAGGCAGTGGCGCAGCGAATTAGGTGCGGTTGGAAGAAAAAAAATTTTAGATAAGAAATTGTTGAGCCACGGTTGCTCCACTGTTAACATTTTTGAATTCTAAAGAATTGGTCGGGTGTTCAATTTCTTACCATTTTTTTATTAGCTGCTGTAATTAGTGCATTGTTGGATTATTATTAAATATAACCTCTTGGAAAGTTATTTTGATTGCCCGTTTGACCTATTATTATTAAACTATTTTCTTCATGATTAGACAGATTTATGACGTTTACTTTGAACAAATCTTCCTTTGTCCGGAAATTGTCTAGTTCCTCCAGCTTCGGAAAGCTTGGTCCCATGGAAAGCCTTGGCGATCTTTTTAGTTCCAATTATGACCACGTATTACTAGATGACTCTGATATCCTATTAACTCAGTCTTGACGACTTTCCTTCACACTTCATACAGTCTGTGGCAACCTGTCATTTTATAAAAAACCTTTCTTAGATACAGAGGCAGTTGTTCGACAAAAATGGCAAATAAACGGCTAAAACTAAGGCAGAAAGGATCAAAGATAATCAGTTCCGGTCGCAACGCAGGTTTTTAATAGGCCACCGTCCATTTTATCGGTATTTACAGTGTGTCTCACAAAAGGTATCACTTTTTTCAGTCTTGGCTTATTTCAGCTGGGTTATTTCAAAAGTGGAATTGATTATACCCGTTTTGAGTGTATTCTTTCGACAGCTTATCGCTGAAGATAAATAAGGGATTCCGTTTGTTTTTATTTATCAGCTACTAACGACTGTTCCAGAAAGTATAAGCACACCTTATTTTAACGGTCACTTTTAATATAATGAAATATTTCAACATGTTTTGGCTGCGTTCTTTTTTAAGCACGTTTCTAAATGAAATAGCATCAAAAAAGTGTTCAGTTTTGTGTTGCCTATCAAAATGTGCAGTCTTACTCCGGAACAACCTAAAAAGTGCACAAATGATGCAGTGTGAGCGGACTCTCATTGAGACAATTGGCCAAGGAAGAGGGTGTAAGCGTCGGAGCGGCACGATCTGCGATTCGAAAATATAGAGAACAGTGTACGTTTGAAGATGCAGCGAAGTGTGGTCGGAAATCCGGTCCTGTTAGTCCGGATATCGATAAAATGATCAGGGATGCCTACAAGCGAAAACAAGCGACTTCCGTTAGGGATGTGGCTAAAAACTAGGGACCTCGTCGAGTAACGTCATGCGTTCCAAAGAAAGACTTGAGAAAACATACCGTAAAGGATGTCCGGAAAGTAATGGGAAAAAATTAAAATAATATTATTTATTTTGAAATAATGATAAGAATTCTTATTTATTGCTCAGATTCAAGATACATAAGTATACAGAGATGTGAGTATGTTTACTTAGCATTCTACTCCTGATTTGGATATTTTGGTAAGCATAGAGTAACCGTGGTCCATGAGGTGCTGTCCATGAGTTTCTGCTACATCAGCTGCAAGTTTTTTCCAGATCCGCTTGAATCCAGTGAGGTTTGTTGGTGGCATATGTCTCTTAGAATACTCCTGTTTGTAAATTGACCAAAATTCTTCAATTGGTCTAGCTTGTGGCAAATTCGGCGGATTTTTGGATTTCGGGATAAATTCAATATTTTCTTGCCCAAGGAACTCAAGTACTCTTTTTGCGTAGTGTACCGATGCCAGGTCTGGCCAAAATAAAACACTGTTGGTAGAATGATGCTTACGAATGAACGGAATCAAACGCTTCTTCAAACATTCGTTGAGATAAATTTCTGCATTAATTGTTCCGGTTGTAATATATGGCTCAGACACGTTCCCAAATCGATCCATGGCCTGCCACACAAGGTATTTCTTGAAAAATTTAGATTTTTTCTTCGTTTTTTCATCGTACGAAACTTCTTTGGGATTAGAACTGTGGTAAAATTTTCGTCCTGGCACTTCTTGTGGGTCAAATGGAACATACGTCTCATCATCAATTATAAGAACTTTTTGACGTGACTTGTCGAGAACAAAACGAGCGCCTGATTTCGCACGAGCAGCTTGGTCCTTAACATACTTTGGCACGATCTTTTTGTTCTCGCCTTGATACGTAGTTTGTTAATTTTAATATCACTGAGTGTTGACTTTGAAATATTCATTTTCGATGATAATTGGCGAACTGAAATATCCGGTTGCTTCTTAAATGCCTTTTCTACAGCATTCACGACCTTTCGCGTTGATACGGACGCTGGACGACCTGATAGTCGATGAAAATCAGCTGTACCAGTTTCGGAATACCTTTTTAGAACATTGTAAATAGTGCTGGATGGAACTCCTTCTGCTTTGAAGTGACGATACGTGGTAGTTTTGCACCCATCAGCGATATTTTGAAAAAACTGGACAATGCGTTTCGCACGCGCTTCCTTTTCGCTACGCTTCATTGTTTTGGTACATGACGTTTATGCACACTTAACTAATTATGAGTACTGCAAAGAAAAACCTACTCAACGGTATGTTTCACGCTAAATTTAACCTAAGCATTTGTTACAAAACATAGTGCTCAAATTTTTCCAGTTACTTTCCGGACATGCTTTAAGCAGAAAAAACCCAAAAGGAACCCAAAACAGGCCGCGTCCGTGAAACTCTACGATTCGTTATTGTGTAGAAATTCTGGGTGTATAATAATGGACGATGAAACGTATGTGAAACTAGATTACAAAACGCTTCCCGGTCCACAATTCTATACTGTCAACAAAGACAAAGACATCCCCAAAACGGAGAAGGCAAAGTCAAAATGTATTTTTCGTGCCGAAAGACATGAATCCGCCGAACTGCCCGGAGGCACAGCCAATCGAGACTTTTTGGGCTTTAACCAAAGCAAAGCTTCGAAAATTCATAAAACCAGCGGACGACATCCAAAAATTTAAAAAAGATTGGCCAAAAGTGGTCAAAATGGTGGAAAGTACCACTGTGCAGAAGCTAATGGGTCATGTTCGAGGAAAAGTTAGGAATCTTGGCTATGATTAAAAATAAAATATCATACAAAACACAAATACAAACCTGATTTACCAAATAAAATTTATAAAACTTAAAAAAACATGACATTTTTGTTATTTTGAAAGTGTGCTTATACTTTCTGGAGAAGTCTATATGGAAGCGAAAGTTCTACCAGAAACTCAACGCATTCCGCAGAGGCTTCGTGCCGCGAGCCGAAATGTGTCGGGATAAGGATAGGAGCATCCTGACGGGCGATCGTGAGGTGACCGAAAGGTGGAAGCAGCACTTCGATGAACGTCTGAATGGAGTACAGGAAGAGGGAGCGATGGAAGAGACGTACTCGATGCAGTAAGTGACGGAGATGTGCCACCCTCGACGATAGGAGAAGTTAAGGATGCCATCAAGCACCTGAAGAACAACAAATCGATTGGAAGGGATGGAATCGGAGCAGAACTTATCAAGATGGGACCGGACAAGTTGGCAAATTGCCTGCATCGACTGATAGTCAGGATTTGGGATACCTATCGTGCGATCAATGTCCTTAATGCCGCCTATAAAGTATTATCCCAAATCATCTTCCAGCGACTGTCGCCCCTAGCAAATAGATTTGTGGGAAGTTATCAGGCCGGCTTCATCGAAGGACGGTCTACAACGGTCCAAATATTCAGTTTGCGGCAGATCCTCCAAAAGTGCCGTGAATAAAGAGACCTAACGCATCATCTATTCATCGACTTCAAAGCCGCATATGATAAAATTAACCGATATGAGCTATGGAAGATCATGGACGAGAACAGATTTCCGGGGAAGCTGACCCGACTTATAAAGGCTACAATGGATGGAACCCAGGGCTGTGTGAGGATATCGGGTGGATTATCGGGTTCATTCGAATCCCGCAGGGGGCTTCGTCAAGGTGATGGTCTCTCTTGCCTTCTGTTCAACATTGCTCTTGAAGGTGTTATGCGTGTTCAACAGATCCGGTCAATTTATCTGTTCGATGTTCGAGGTTCGTAGATGAATTTGTCTATCTCGGCTCACTGGTTACTGCGGACAACGATAACAGCCGTCAGATCCGGAGGCGGATTATCAGTGGAAGTCGTGCCTACTATGGGCTCCACAAGCAACTACGGTCAAACAGACTTAGCTCCCGTACGAAGTGCATCCTGTACAAAACGCTAATAAAACCGGTTGTTCGCTACGGGCATGAGACGTGGACAATGCTTGAAGAGGACCTGCGAGCGCTCGGAGTTTTTGAGCGACGGGTGTTAAGAACCATCAGTGGTGAAGTACAGGAGGCGAAGGCTGAACCATGAACTCGCGCAACTCGCCGGTGAACCTAGTATTCATAAGGTGGCAAAAGCTGGTAGGATACGCTGGGCAGGACATGTTGCGAGAATGCCGGGCAACTATCCTGCAAAAATGGTGTTCGACGGGAATCCGGTTAGTACAAGACAACTTGGGGCGCAACGAGCAAGATGGACAGGCTTCTCAGACATGATCTGGAATGCAAGCTGTACTAGAAATAACGGATTCACGGGTTGACGGAGCGTCAAAAGCAAGCCAAGGTTCAAAGAAGCAGAAATTTTTTGGTTTGGCACGGTGACTGCGAGATTTTATTTTCGGATGAAAAGCTCTTCCTCCTCCAGGACAGTTATAATCAACAAAATGATCGTGTGTATGGCAAAAGTCTTGCAAATATCTCAAGAGATAAACTAGCTGTAGAACGCTATCAGAATGTATCGAAAATCATGGTATGGGGCAGTGAAACTTCCTCTTCTCTTCATAGAACCTAACGTAAAAATCAACACTGAATATTACATCGAGCAGTTTTTGAAGAACCGCCTGCTTCCTTGTGGTTCAACGGTGTATGGGAATACATCATATTGTTTCCAACAGGACTCAGTTCCAGCACACAAGGCAAAAAAGATACAAGCGTGGTGCGCGGAAAATTTGCCCAATTGCGTGTGCACAAGTAAAGAATGGCCTGCATCTTCACCGGATCTCAACTACTTTGGTTGGGGTTATGTGCTTCAACATGTAGGCCGAAAGGGCTTACTTTAGATCGATTCAAGAAACATTTGCTTGATATTTGGGACCAAATTCCTCAAGAAATCGTGCGTGCCAGTTGCGATGGGTTTAGAAAGCGTTTGCGCAAAGTTATCAAGAGAAAAGGACGAGAGATTTGAATTGAAATAATCTGGTTTATTTCTATAACATGTATCTTTCACATGAATAATAAATTCTATGATTTGGTTGATTTGTTTTGCTGTAATCCCATTTCGTTTTAGTGCCACCTATTGTGAGACACCCTGTATTTATTTATTCTTACATTTATATCCACATGTGAACAACTAAATAATTACTCGTTTTATTGGGTATTCCATCGAAGGAGATGTGGAAGGTGTTTCGTCATCGGCCAAAAAGCTTCAGGCCAAAAAAAGGTCATCGAAAGACGACGAGATCAACGCGAATGACAGTTTAGACGAATTCCGGCGATGGTTCTTCGAAGAAGAGGGGATTTTCGTCACTGCTGGGTATTTCTACACTTATGGGCTTGCGTACGGACAGGTTCTTAAAGCCACGTAAACTGTATAGTCTGTACAGCATGCGATCAGTGGAAAGAAAAGGAACGCACCGTGAAAGAATGGTTTGGAAATCAAAACAGCAGCTGTCAACGAAACCACGAGGGAGCTTTAGGGAAAAGGGAAGTTTATTTGATCATTGAAATGTTTCGTAGATCGGTCGATTTGCACGGTATTAAATATAGTCAGTATATTGGAGAAGATGATACTAAAACCTTAAAGGGAATATTGGATTCACAGCCATACGAAGACTTCGTTGTGTGAAAAAAGAAGTGCGTCGATCATGAACAAAAGTGAATGGGCAGCTGACTTCGTCAGCTAGTAAAGAAGGCTAATAGATCATCTATTATAAACTTTCTATCGGGAGGAACTCAGCATCGACAGCGGATATGAAGAGAGAACAGATTGCTAGATTGTACCACAAGATATCCACAGATGACGAACCTTTGGCTGATCGAAAGGACTGGATTTCTGGTGCGCATGGCAGAAAGCAAAATTCAACGGCGAACTCAGCTACTAAAGTTCTGTCCAATTAGAATCCGGAATCACTTCTTGTGTTCCAGCGGCACGGAAAGTGACTGGTTTGGCAAGGGATATGCAGCTGCGGAGCAAAGACCAAAGTGTTCGTGAAGAATAAGACGATGGACTCGAAGCTGTACAAGGGAGAATGCCTCAAAAACCGCGTACTTCCTTTCATTAAAGCCCATAAAGGTCCCGTGAAGTTTTGGCCAGATTTGGCGAGTTGCCACTACAGGCGGGAAGTCATCCAGTGGTACCGCGATAATAACGTAGATTTCATCGATAAAAACATAAATCCACCTAGCTGCCCGCAGTACCGGCCTATTGAGAGATTTTGGGCAATAATGAAGCGGAAGCTTAGAAAAAGTGGTAAAACGGCTCGGGACGCGACTCATATGACCAAAATGTGGAACAAATGTGCCAAGGATGATGACTCCGGAGGTGTGCAGCGTTTGATGAGAGGAATAAAGAAGAAAGTGCAAATTTTCGTTAGAAACGAAGAGAAATGATTTGTATTGATATTTTTAAAGTACAGTGAATTACCTTTGTTTTGATGCATTAAACTTATTTGTACGTCAATCCGTTACCGAGATACAGATGATTTCATTATTCTGGATTCTAAATTGACATAGCTTTAGAATTGACGGAGAACAATCTTCTGCCAGCCTTGAATGTGGAAGTAGGTTTTAGCTCTAAATCGACAATAAAAAACAGCGAGAGAATTCGAAAAAAATTCTGACAAAGATCTTTTTACTGTGGTTTCTTGAAGAAGCTATTCCACAAAACCTCTTTGATAAACCCTTTAAAGCGTTACGTCACCCGCATTAACTCTGATGCTATAACTCACGGATATAGCTCTAAAGCGTATGAAGCTGTGTCTGGAAACGTTCGTATATTTATACTATCTGAGCGCTGCAGTTGCTAACAAAGAATTTGGGCAGCTGTGGCCAATGTCGTCTTCAAAGACGTTGCTTGCCATAATCCAGACATAAGAACAGACTTTGGACAAATTTTGGCTAGAACAGATTGATCATTCCAAAAAGGAGCTGTCAAATTTGACAACATTTGTTAAAAAGGTGCTCATCCTGTCGCAAATGCGATGAAGCGAGGATTTTAATAGATGAAGTGTCTGGTAGTGAACCAAATCGAAAAGAGTTTGGTAGCTCAGAGAATTGTCTATGAGCTGTCAACAACGTTGAAATCATGATGTCCTTTATACAATATGCACGCAACGCACGTGCATCATTTTGTACTCAAAAACCTGGAAGGCGCTACTATTTTTCTTCGATGTTTATGCTTCTATAAACTTGAAAATCAATGAATAACGATCTTTGTTGTCGTTTGCAAAATTAGATATCAAAGCAGGTTACACAATAATCAAGAAGCTCGATTTGTGGCTGCTATTCGTCATTTTGCCTAAATGAAACAGATCAGTGTTTCGGATTGCACAATTTCCTCAGAAACTTCAAACATATCTTTTAATCCAATTTATATTAACTTAACACGAAAATATCCCAGTCGGGAAAATTTGGCAAAAATGAGGGAATTTTTAAATTAAGATTGTGTGGCCACCCTGTAAATATACTGAACAACTTTTCGCCGACGGCCCCTCTCTAAACCTTCATTTGACAAAAATAGACTACAGTGCAATCTCTGCGGCACAATCTGACACCAATCTGATAACGCCAAACGATTGCGTTTTGTATACTGAACATCGAAGACAGCTACCCTCTAGAGCTTCATTTTGCAAAGATCAACTGCAGCGCCATCTCTGCTGAAAAATCAGATAGCATGTTGATGGCAAAAGACGACATACACAAAGGTTCATTTTGACACACTTTTACTGTTAATTCGCATAATGAAAGACTAAATAGAGTTGTTCAATTCACATGACTGAGCATTCTAAACTACTTTGACTTTGTTTGTATGCGTTACCTTTTCATGCAATAGTCAAAATACAGTTTTTGAAATTTTAAGTATTTACATCAAAAACTGTGATTTTTTTTTATTGCAATATGATTACTTTTTGCCCAAAACGAAAAATGTGATTCGAATGGGGTCGATAAGTTGTACCGTTCTGGAGTTATCGCCGAAAAAAAACCGTGTAAAAAGAATCGTGTAAAAAAGACCTTAGTGTATACATACCGAAAAACAATGCCTAGGACGGCAACTTTTCCAACCATGATTAGACAAACATAGACTACAGCTCCATCTCTGCTGAAAGAAGGAACTTTGCCCAAAACGACAAGTCTCTAGAGCTTCATTTTTCTAAAATAGACGGTGGCGCCATCTCTGCGAAAAGCTCTTGAACTAATATGATGATCTGAGAAACAATGAAATGAAATACTGAGAAACTTTGCCCAAGACCACAACTCTCTAGAGCTTCATTTGACAAAGATAGACTTCAGCATCTTTGCGGCAATATCTGGAACTAATATGGTAATCTCAAAAATGAAAAATTACACACTGAGAAACTTTACCGAAGACGGCAACTCTCTACAACTGGTCTGGAATGTTTTGTATGCAATTCTGTACACACATTGAGATCATAAACTCCTTCCCTTTGTAGCAGATTCGTGGTGGCCAATGTAACTGAAACCAGGTTTTTCCACCATCAATGCATTTTTGAGATCCGAACCTATGAAAGGGGGTACAAACATTGTTTCTAGATTGAAATTTCATAATTCTAGAAAGGGTTGAAATACAGGTAAATATTGACCCTAATGTCTTAGGTGTCATTTTTTTAATACTGGAAATGAGTTACAAAATCCTATAGAGATGTGGGTAGAAAGTTCAACTGTGATGGGAAAGCAGTGAAAACTTATCCAACCGCGATGCGTATTAAGAAATAGAAACACGAGCAATTGAACCAGCTGTTTCGGCAATCGGTATATCAATTTTTGATTGCCAAAAGTGGTTGATTTTGTCAACAGGAAGACATGGAAATTGTGTTGATCCTGATCAGAATCAAGTTGTTGCTAAGACAACTGTGGACGCAATAGAGGCGTATGAGCTACCTTTTGTACAAACCTACCTGTGTTCTATTTTGAATTTCTGGGATAATTTGACATGGAAAAAATATGTCAAGCATCTGATCGTTGAAGGTTGTTCTCGAAAAAAATGCAACACTTTCTTTTTTGCATAACTTTTTATTGCATTGGTAAATAATGATGAAATTTTTGGCAACACTAGCTTAGAGTGCAATGTTTAAGTGTGTAAAATCTCTGTCGAGTGGTTATTGAAATGGTTTCCAAGCGAGAAGTGCTTAGTCAAAACATTATGTGTGAGGTCGTGGAAAATTCAGCCCAGTCCCACTGGTAAAGAGTGGAACGAACAAAAATTGGTCCAACATGATCAAGTGCACAATGATTAGTTTATTTTATAAATGATCAATCTTTATTCCTTTTTTAAGTTTATCGTATAAAAAACGCAAAAAGATTGTTTGATTAGGCTTCCGATTTTTCAAATTGTGCGAACTGTCGGGCTTTACCTTTCACATCTTCCATCGAGTTTTGTAACACTGTTTGTCCACCTTATTTGATGCTGAACGCCTTTTTGATTTGAACTGTTTTTTGAGTTCTTTTAAGGTTTCTCTTTACGATTGCCAACTATTTTTCAATAAGGTGCAGTTCCGGCTAGTTTAAAGGGCTTTTCTCCTTTGGTACGATTTGCACACTATTGGAGGTATACCATTCCTGAGCCATTTTTCCGTAGTGACAATAAGCGAAGTCTGACTAAATCAGCACGGAACAAGTATGTTTATTCAAGAAAGGTGATAAGTGGTTTTGAAAGCATTCCTTTACTTAAATATCTTGGTTGACAGTGCCATTTGTAGTGAAATCGTTCAAGGAGACTCAGATGATCCAACGGCGAGCTGGGAGAGGAAGAAAAGTGAACAAGACCGACCCCGTGAACGCACGGAAGGGAAGGAATTACTTCAAGCGCAATCTGAACTATTTGATTCGAGACGTAGCCAAGAAAGTCAATTCATCCGTCTGGTTCGTCCAGCAGACAATGAAGCGTGCCGAACTTCATGTCTTCAAGATAAGGAAGGCCCCTAGCCGAACCGTTAAGAATACGGTCGCCTAATTCCACGCCAGGAAGCTGTACCGCGAGTGGTTAGTGTAGTCAAAATGCATCGTAATGGACGACGAGCCGTACATTAAAGCGGACGCCAAGCCGATCCCCGGCCTGGAGTTTTTCGTCGGCAAGTCCCGCCTGGATTTTCTGGAGAAAAGGTTGACAAATTTGTCAGGAAGTACTTGGCGCAGCAGGCGATCTGGAGATGCGCAAATTCAGCAAACCGTACATAACGACCGGTACCATCAACGGCGAAATATATAAAGGAGAATGCCTCCAGAAGCGCCAGCTTCCCTTCCTCCGGTTCCACGAAGGTGACACTCTGCTTAAGCCGGATCTGGCATCGTGTTATTTTCCGAAACCGGTGATGGAGTGGTACGAAGCCAACGATGTTGTTTTTGTGCCGAAGAAGGCAAATCCGCTAAACTCTCCGGAACTTCACCCAATAGAAAAATTCTGGGCGATTATGAAAGGCAAGCTCTGGAAAACAGGGAAAGTCTTCAAAAACGACGAGCATTTGAAAAAAGAGTGGATGAAAAATGTGTGGGAAAGATGGCGCAAGTGTTGCACAGGATTTGATGCGTAGTAGGCATTTAGCCCAGAAGAGAAGGTTGAATAAACCAACTTTGCAAAATCATAGCTAATAGGTTCGACTTCTCGACTATATCCGACTTAAAATGAATGTTTGGTGATCATTTTTGTCTGTTGCATTTTTTTTCGAGTACACTCTGTATAATCAAGCTTGAGCTCCGGAATTTGCCAATAATTAAATACTGCTTTAATAACATTTACCGGTTTGAAGATTGTCCAAATTTTATTCCGCATACGTTAGGATTATAAACTTTAGAAATCTTCACATATTGCAGAAAGAATGCCAATTTCTACCAAATTGTAGAAACCAGTTTGCACAAAGGCACACTCAATGATCATCGACCAACCCAACCTACCAAAGCTAGACAACCTAATTCACTCTCGGAATCACGACATCTCAACAGATCAAAGTCACTTCCGACATCCGAGGTGGACAGTTTGTCATTTCACCAAACAGTTTTAATCCCCATCAGCCTCTTATCGCGCGTCCATCGCTCAGGTCTCACCAGCGAACCTAACCTGAACAGAAAACTCCAACAGCTTGAGCTTCCATCAATCTAGAACAAATCCGCCCATACTAACCTACCTTCCTACCAAAGCCCTGCTCCGAGAGGACGCAGAGCCGAGAAAAAACCATAAATCATCCCATCAGGAATTCCTCGGCTATAGCTGTGAAACAAAGAAACTCACTCCCCTATCCTATGCGACTATGAGCGCCTTTACCCACCATCAACAACAACAACAACAACAACGACCAATCAAGATGAAATCAACTGCAGCGGGGAGAAGCCATCACAGCCCAGCGAATAATATAATTGATCGTAATTGTGTGATATTAATTTCTGTTCATAATTCATCATTAGCGTGGAGATGGACGACGACGACGACGACAAGTCTCACTCGAATCGCCGCAAGCGAGTTGGCCAGTTGCTTGTCCATGCGTTCCCGCCACGTCCTTTCCACACGGCTTTCGTGGACTCGACAATAGAAAGTCATTAATTGAATGACGAATCGAAGATCGGTTGAGTCTCACTGTTCTAAGTTTCGACTCGCGGAGTCCTCTTTCTGAACGAATAACCGTAGCGAATTTGTGAAGAATTTTCGGGTGAGATTCGAACCTGCCTTTACGCTTGACCGAGGGATCGAATCGATCGGAGAGGGTGAGGTTGAGGTGTGGATTAACATGTGTTGAATTCTCGCGTAACAGTCGAAAGTGGCCTATCTTCGTTACTCGATTATGATCGACATCTGTGAATAACAACTCAGGCATACATTAAATTGTTCAACAGCAAAGAGCATGTCGATAAGGAGAATCGAACCTATTCAAATGCTACGCGACGATTACGGAGATTACTGTCGACGGGGGAAAGACATCAAGTTACGATTGTCACCGGGACGGTCATTCGATTGCGGTGGTCTAGACACTTTATAGGCTTTGTGACGAAGGAAACGGCCTGCAATTATTTTGAACATTTCAATTAATTCAGGATGGCAATTGGCTGCGGAAGGATTGAAATTGTGTCTTCTCTGTGTAGCATTTCTCCACCCGCAGTTTGCAATCGATTTCATCGGTTGACACGCCGCTAGTGGGGAGGAAGGGAAGTCAATTGCGGTTTTCACTTTCCGGTTCGTTAAAACGAAGAGAAAATTGTGGAGGGCTCCCTTGGATGTCAATCGATTTAATGAACCTAAGTGACAAATATGGGCGGATAATTAGAGGGAAAATACTCACACGGGCGGCGACTGATTGGGCGTACCAAGAAACACGTGCGCTCGACGACCGAAGGGAAGTGATTGAGCTTGACATTTTGATTAACTCGTTGAAGCGGTAGGTTGGTTGGTGGGGATCGTGGGCACTAGGAATGACAGCGATTGTTGTCGCAAGTAATTCCCCATGGAATAAGATGATAGGAGGGGGGTTCACTTAGGTTGATTGATTTCACTGCGGAACAGTTCGTCACTTGGTCATGCGAGGTTTGTTGAATGGTATATATAAATGGTTTGGAAAATATAAGATTGTAATAGATTGTACAACGGAAGTACAATAGGTTAGTATCCAAAATCAATTAAAAAAAACTGAAATAATTGTAGTACAGTGATAAGTTTGTTCTTTCGACTTATGTTATATTATTGAACTGATGATAAAAATCATAGTTTCAGCTGATTTAAAAAAAATTAAACTAATATCACTCTTTCTCTATTCTTTCAGGTAAGACTGAGACTGGCATAAACATTCTATTTGGTTGTAAGTACTTAATCATCAATGCTAAGAGATGGTATTATCGGTTGACTTGAAGTTAGTCTTTCAATTGTGATCAAGGCTTCAATTACTTTGATGTTTTTTAGAAAATTTACGAAGTATTGTTTGGTTCCGAGATGAATTATTGACTCATGCTACTAAAATTTAGCTCTCAGATAAATAATCTTCAATTCTACAGGATTCCACAGAGAAAAATGAACCGAAATAAAGCATTAGTCGATAATGATTGCGACACTTTAGCCCAATTTTCAACTGTAGTTAAGCTATGTATTTATTTCAACTTTAATACGTCGGTTAAATTTTAGGATGATTTAAGGATCGAGTAAAATGCTCGACATTTGCGATTAACGTTCATCATCGGAGCTTGTACAGTCGTTTCCGGTAGGAGTTTCTCAGTTTTCCCCCCAGCTTTCTCATAATTTCTTTTTTGTCCTTTGCTTTTTGTCTTCCGAAGATCGCGATTCGTCATGGCCCAATAGGTTTAGATCGGACAGAGTTCAGGACAAATAGGTGGGTTCATGTCTTTCGGTACAAAATGCACAGAATTAGCTACACGGTTAGTCAGTACTCACATGAAGTCAAATTGAACCTACGTAACGGTTTTTAATCGTGATATCTCAATAACGGCAAAAAAGGACTCACTCAGTTTTGTAAATCCCACCGTTTATGGTGCCTTTGGGTACGAATGGTTCAATACGTTCGCAACAAGTGCATATCCCCAAGTTAAAATTTTTGTTTTCTTCCAGCCCAATAACAATTGTTGATAAAACTACATTCAAAACTGTTTTGCCCACCAACACTTCCTCCATGCATCTTTAAAGCCAAAACGTGTGCAAAGTGTCCCACTCTATAGACGGTTGTGAAAACAAATTAATAAAACCATTACTAGACTATGAAGATTTTAGAAATGTTCTAGTGAAAGATGTTATGACCACTTGAGAACCTTCATAAAACCTATTGGCTGTCTTCGAAACCAGCATAGGGCCAAATGGCCACAGCTGTCAAACTCCACTGAGATATCGTGCTTGGCTTTTGTTGTTCTGCTTCGTTCGATTCTCTGCTCTTCTGATTCATTCAACAGCAAATAATGGCTAAGAAAAAAGTTCTAGTGTTGCGGGAAATTTTGTTTGATAGCAAAATATCCAAAACAAATTGAGATTTTTACAGCGTATCATGCTCAAAATCATATGCGCATTTAATTTTATGGTGAATATTTGCAGGATAAGAGCCGAAAATAAATGCGACCCGGATATTATGCGAGTTTACATCAACAAAAACAAAATTGAAACAAATATATTCGATAAATCAATCATGAATTTCCTGAAAACTTATGGAATTCAATAAAGTTACCTAGAAAAATGCCGAAATTGGTCTGCAATCTACAGTTTCTTTGCATTATTTTTAAAATTTGGTGTATTTCCACATTTCAATGATTTCTTATACGTCAATATGGCGATTGGGAGAAATAACAGTTTTGCCAAAAAGCCAATTTATCTTCGCAATGGCTCCTATAAAACTATTTGGCCATTTGGTGACTCTCCTCAATGACAATTTGCTGTTTAATGCATTTACTGGAGGCAAAAATGGTTATAAAATGCTTCTTCAACTGACCATAATAAGATATGTTGAATGAGTCCTAAAACGACATTTCAAAACAGCATTTTACGAGTTCATAAAGTCAAAATAAAAACTTTGATTGAAGTAAAAGGAATTTAAAAAGACAAGGTTTAAAGATCGTTGATAAATGCTGTGTAGGTTTTCATAAACCTGACTAAAATTTGAAACCTATTAGCACCTCTTACTGTCATAATAAAACCCAATTGAGTTCTAGTGGCTTTCATAAAACTTTAATAGAACTTAATAAAGCTGGATGGTTTTGGCAATGCAACTTGGGATGGCCTGTCAAACCAGGCTTCTTCCGTTTGAAACGGTCATCCACAGCAAACTTGTCCTTACTCGTGAATTTCATAACTTTGACAGTTGAACGCGGCCATATTGTTTAAGCTATTTGTCTCAAAGTTGCTGTCATTTATTTAGTGTGTCTTGCCAAATTATCATGGAGGCTGTTTGCTTCTTCTTTAGCATTTCAAGCTTATTGCTTTCACGATTCGCTTATTGCTTGCTCTCAGTTTAGTGTTCTAAATGCACTTCCACAGTTATTAATTGAGAGCTTTCGATGTCAGGTACCATTTTTGCATTAGTATGATTGTGAGGCAAGTACAATCACGCCCTATGCCCAGGGAGTCGAGAAATTTTCCTTAACGAAAAATTCCGGGAATTGAATTGAATCCAGTCACTTCTAGCATTGCGTTGTTTTGAAGCTACGCCTTTACCGACTGAGCTTAAGATGTACCGAAGGAGCTATGGAGAGTTATAGCGTTCAAATTGTTTCAAAGACTGTACTCGAAAAACAGACAAAAATGATCACCAAAAATTAATTTTAAGTCGGATATTAATGAAACTCTAAGAGTATACATAAAAACATATAAGCTATATTTTGGCAAAGTTGGTTTATTGAACCTGCGCTCCAAAGCTCCACGACTACATCCTTCGAGGAACGCGCTTAAAACGTGAAACAACAGTAAAGGATCTGGGAGTAATGCTAGACACCAAACTGTCATTCGAGAACCACATTGCCTATACAGTTTCTAAAGCCTCATCGCAGCTAGGATTCATCATCCGCTTCGCAAAAAACTTCAAAGATGTTTATTGTCTGAAGACACTGTACTGCTCTTTGGTTCGTCCTTTTTTGGAGTACTGCACTGTCGTTTGGTCCCCTTTCTACCAAAATGCAGTCCAGAGGATCGAAGCCGTTCAGCGGAAGTTTATACGCTTTGCTTTACGACATCTTCGTTGGCTAGACCCTCGCAGATTGCCAAGCTACGAAAGCCGGTGTAAGCTCATTAAGCTGGAGTTATTGGAAGGGAGGCGTATGGTGGCCAAAGCGTGATTCGTTGGTGACCTCCTTCAGGGAAACATCGACTGTTCCACTTTACTTAGTCTCTTGAACATCAACACTCGACGACGAAACCTACGTTTACAATCATTCTTCATTAACCGGCACTCAAGGACCAACTACGGCAAACACGAACCTGTGCTAAGCATGGCTCGTGTCTTCAACAGCTATTATAACGTGTTTAATTTTAATGTATCCCGTGAGGTTAATAAGCGTTGTTTCCGAAGATGTATGTGTTAATTGTTGTATGTAATGTAAGTTTAGCTTATTGTCATTGGGATAAGCATTTTTATCTGTTGACGAATCAATAATAAATAAATAAATAAAGGCTATATGACCGCTACCCATTAAATCGTGTACAACACTTGCGCCATGTGTAAGCACTTTCATCCACCATTTCTTCAAATCCTTGTCGGTTTTTATTTCCTTCCCTATTTTCCGGAGCTTGCCCTTCATAATTGCCTAGAATTTTTCTGTTGTTCGAAGTTCCGCTAAGTTTAGCGGATTCGCTACCTTCGGAACCAAAACAACATCGTTGGCTTCATACCACTCCGTCACTGGTTTCGGGAAATTGCACGATGCCAGGTCCGGCCAAAACATAGTGTCACCTACCTGGAACCGGAGGAAGGGTAGCAGGCATTTCTGGAGGCATTCTTCTTTCTACATTTGGCTGTTGATGATGGCAGTAATTATGTACGGCTTAGTACCAAGTACTTCTTGGCAAATATGTGGACCTTCTTCTTCCGGAACTTCTCCGGAACATCCAGGCGGGAATTGCCAACGAAAAACTCCAGACCGGAGATCTACTTGGCGTCCGCTTTGATGTACGTCTCGTCGTCCATTACGATGTATTTCGGCTGCACTAACCACTCGTGGTACAACTTCCTGGCGGGGGATTTGGCCACCGTATTCTTTTTATCGATTCAGGAAGACGCCAGTCCGGTTCGCTTTATTGTCTACTTGACGAACCAGACGGAATAATTTACCTTCTTGGACACGTCCCGAATTAAAAGGTTGTGATTGCGCCTTCCTTGCGTTCACGGGGTCGGTCTTCTTCGCTTTTCCTCGTCTAGGTCTCCGTGAACGATTTCACCACACGAGACACGGTCAAATGGTCGATTCCCATCTGTTTCGTGATCCACCAATGGGACTGGCCTGGATTTTCCAAAATTTTTGTCGAAGCACTTGATAGAAAGTAACGAAATTATGCATGTAACAATTACACTCTAAACTAGTTTTATCCAATATTTAATCAGTTATCCATGCTGTAAAAAATCAGTACACAAAGAAAGTTTTGGAACATCAAACGACTATCCAACGAGTTTTGGAAGTTTTTGTTTGAGTACAATCGTTATGATCCGTCATACTAAGATATATATTTGCCCAAAAATATACACATATTTTTTTTGTCATCTCAACGGAAGACGACTTTTTTGATACATATGATTAAAGAAATAAGGTTAAAATCCTGAATGAGTTCTAATTTTCGTTATAAGAGTTGCTGTAACAACATCAAATAATGTTGTTGTTTTTTTTTATTAATGACACTTTTCATCCATCGGATGTATTCATGTCAGTTTCAGTTGAGCAAAGTGTAGTAAAGTGTACAATATTAGGTGAGTGGTTTTGTAAATGATAAATATAATTCAATTTCACTAAGCTCCTCCAAATGGCTCACCTTCGTTGGCATTTTCTCCTGTTTTTTTTCTATTACTTCAATTTTCACATAATCTTGAAACAATTGCAATTTCTTCCCCCTTATGGATTTCATCATGTTCTTTGGTTTTATCACTATCTTTATTTGCGACTTATTTCTTTCCTTCGTTTGCTTCGATTTTTCTTCAACTTGTTCTCTTTCTTTTCCGTCATCTTGTTCTCCATCGTCTTGTTCTCCATCATCTTCTTATTCATCATGTATATCTTCGTTTCCTCCCTCTGCTTCATCTCTCTTTTCGTAATACTCTTCTTCGAATTTTTCCTTTTCAGAATCTTCCTCTCCAGCAGTTATCTTCTTCTACGCCATCTTCTCTGGAATCTCCCACTCCTCTGTGCCATCTTCTTCTCTATCATCTCCATCTTCGTGATGTTTTCCTTCGTTTTCTTCCTTTTTATCATCCTCCGGTCCGTCATGCTCTTCTCTGTTTTCTTCCTTTTCATTATCTCCCTCCCATCCATCTTCTTCTCAGTCATCTTCCTCTCCGTCATCTTTCTCTACATCGCCTTCTTCTCCAGCATGTATATTCTATTCCTTTTCATTATCTTCATCTTCATTGTCTTTGTTATCTTCCTTTCCGCCTTCTTCTTTTCCGTCCTTCTTTTCTCCGTCTTCTTCCTCCCCATCATCTTCCTTTTCAACAGAGCTAGATAAATAGTGTATTCATTAAAGTTGCTTCTATTTTCTACCGCTTGTAGAGAGTAGATTTTGATAGCTTCCTTCCATTGTTTTTGTTTAAAGCTAGCAACAGCGCTGCCTTTTCGGTGAAGTTATGAACTACGAAAATTTTACCACCAGATGGCAACACATTCTACGATCAACTGGGTAGAAGACACTATCTTACCTAAATGCAAAACACAAGAGTTTTTAATTTCGCCATGAAAAAAGACTTTTCCAATCACGGTGATGCCGGTCTCGTTGCCTACCTTTCTGATACGCAAAAACCTGTAATCTTATGGACTACTGCTGAAATTAAATCGGTCAACTACAAACCAGTGGATCCTATCATTACTGTTTTTAAGGTTTGTCGCAGAGCACATATTGACCAATTTAGGTGACTCACTTATTTTGTCGTCGAATCTTTCAGACTACACCATAAAGATCCTCTTTTTAAGCAGTCCATTACTAAAAGGCCATTTCGTCGATGATACCCGGTTTGGCATACGCCAATTTGTTTGACATACGGACGTTTGGCCGAATGGACGTTTTGCATAAAAACGTTTGGGCGAATGGACGTTTGGTCGTATGGATGGTTGACCGAATCGGCGTTGGGCTGAACACAAATTTGGGAAGAAGATTCTTTACTATGCTTTTTTTGCTTTTTTTTGCTGGAAGCCTGAGTTTTTGTTTCCCCCAAACCCATTCTTCCAGGCACTTTAAAGATTAAATATTATATATGTTATCTCTGTTTAACCATGGAAATGACGGTTTTCGCGCCAACTCGAACAGATGTTGGCAGCACCTTCTCAGATTACAACGAAACTTTCTCTGTGTGTAGACCATGACTTGACAAGCCAATTTGGATACTTAGTTTCTTCAATTTTTTTTTCTAGACCGTTTTTTGAAAAGGGCTATACTTTTTTTTTATCGATTTTTTCCAAATGTGTTTAATAAAAAAATTGCTACCCCTACAAAAAAGTGTTGTATGGGTGATTATCACATAATCAGTCAAGTTTTGAGAAAAATATATTGGAAAAAGTCCAAAATGAGCCCTACACTGAAAAAAATCATTTTAAAAAAATTCAAAGTCGATTTAAAAAAAAACACCATTTTTGATTTCGACGAAATTTTGTCTCAAGATAGGTAATTATGTTTTCTACCAACCATTCATACACCACAAGATGGGCACTTTTAAGAAACAAAGTTTTTCTAACAAAAACTTTTTCATGTCCCATTGATTTTTTTCAGTGTATTTTGTTATTAAGAACTAAAATATGAAAAAAATAGTCGAAATCAAATTATATCTTCATTTCATCATCTTACCCCAAGCTAGCAGCAATCGCCTTTGCAAAATAGTTCAGATTGTAAAGTTTGAATTTTATAATAATTTCGAAATCTAGATTTATAATAATATTTTTATCTCCAATAATTTCAGCGGTTTTTCGAATGCTGACGGAATAAGCAGCTTATATTGAAGACAGCCCATTGACGTTTTTATTTTCCTGTTATGTCTAGTAAGTTTAGGGGTTCGGAGCCATTAAGCCAAATATCTTTTATATTTTGATTTCAAAAAACATCTCAAAATTAAAACAATAAAAATGCAATCTTATGAAATCCTAAAATTATCAAATATAAGTTTCTCATGAAATTAACCCGTCGGTTCAAAATTTCTCAAATTGAAATGCAAGTTTCATGAGCGCTCCATTTCATTGATCAGTAAAACTCCAAAGAACTGATCATGTTTGAAGGAAGGAGAAATTTCACATAAGAGTTTTATACCGGGCAAGCGCTTGAATTAAAAGTTCGCTTTCGGGTTCAGGAATATGTATCGTCATAAAAGGCCTATGTGCAAAGAATTAAAATAAGGTATCTTTTGAAAGAACAGCATATTTCTTCAAGATTATAAAAAATAATGATCCATTGAAATTTCGTTTTGTTAGCAATACATATGTGTTGATAGACAATTTTCGACCAAACGTCCATTCGGTCAAACGTCCATTCGGCCAAACGCTCATTTGGCCAAACGTTTATTCGGCCAAACGTCCATTTAGCCAAACGACCATATGCCAAACGTCCCAACCCCCGTTTCGTAATCCATTCGGTGAATCACTATCTTTCCCGTGTTCGTCAATGAGACGTTAGCAAAGTATAGCGCTTTGCTGTATAAGTCGAAAGCCTTTTTCTCCAACTTACCCTACATTGTATCCCACATCGTTAACCTGATGCAATGATGGAAAGTGCTTGTCCTGCTGAGGTCTTCCACCGCTCCATCTTTGTCACTAAGGCTTCCGAATTCTTCACCAGACGCTTCTGAAACAGCTCCATCTGCCTCTCTAGCGGAATCGCCCCTAGCTATACTAATGCAATATCCGGATAAGTTACGGCCTTTCTTACAAAGTGCATTTGCGCACTTTCAGTTGTTTCGACGCCATTTTATTGAATATGACAAGAATGCATACATATTGAACCACAAAATAAAATGGAAAGTTTCAGCTGTCATATAATTGAAACGTTTCAGCGATGCGTAAAATAATTCAAAATCTACACTGAAAGAAAAGTGTCCGAAATTTAACGTGAACAGGCTTTACGTATAATCGTACCATCATTATAAACCAGAAACTACTTGAGACTACTTAATTTCCTCAAATTACCTCACAATCAAGTAAAACTGCATCGCTCTAGACGTTGTTGGGGTACCAACTTCGGGAAAATCCGCAAAACCAATTTTTTAACATTACCATAGCATGTTTGAGACTACCGTACAACTTCTTCAAGTGCTTCATAAAACATCCTCTAACCCACCCACAATCAAACCAAAAAGCACCCATAACAAGAACACCGAGGAAAAAAAAAGTTTTATGTCCCCTCCTCCGTCATCAATCAGCATCCACTGACTGACCTAATCAATTCGGAAAACTAGTTAGCTGATTGAACTCCGGGACCGTCGGGCTGTTTATCCGACTGCCTTTTATTCGTTATTTTATCGGACAATATTAGGCAAACAAAAATTCGTTTCGGATGTGCCTGGGCCTTTACGGGCTTTCGCGATGTTGATGTATTTGATTAGGGAAAAGAGTCATCCCGTGTGCCCGTGGAGTAAGTGGCGTGTCGTTAAACATTTTATGCTGATTCCGAATCGGTTGGTCAGTCATTTCAATGCATTTTATGATGGTGTACCAAAGATGGACGATGGCCTACTTTCCATTCGCTACGATAGGAAGAATTTATTTCAAGAGATTGGGCACTACAAGCACCCAAACGGAATCACCTTAACGGCACGTCAACTTGGCACTCGGTGTCTGTTTGTTGCCGACAGGCAAAAACCGCAATAAGCAATCAATTTCCCGGCAATGATGAGGATGATGATGATGATGATGGTGATGAGAATATACAGCATTTTACCGCTCTCGATCATCTCGAGTGGCTTTGTAGTGTAGAGTGACTGCAGGCCAGCAAGCATAAATCGACGATTCGATTCCTAAATATATCCAAGATGGTTGAATGCTCAGAATCGTCGTCGTTAGGAGTTGGGATCGAGTGGCACCTCTCAAGAGTTTGAAGGTACAACGACGGTCGGCACTAGTGGCACCGCAAACGCAATAAAGCATTCAGAACTCAATTGGCTCTGAAGGAAAATAAGTTGAAGAGTTTTGCCTTGAATTTTAGTTTTGGGAGGGCATTGAATCTGAAGCACTATCCCGTAAAAAGCTTTCCGTTCATTCAAAACTACACAAGCACGTTTCCATAAGATGTCCAAATCAATGAGTTTGTGTTGCTTTTCAACGATATTTCTAACTTAATCAAGCCGAATAGTGCTGTTCCTTGTCCAAATTTCGATTCAATTATTGCCAAATTAACTTCGTATCTTTCTAACTTTGAGTTCTTCTCAGCAGCAGCGCCATGCACTTGCTTATCTGCAAACAGAAGAAACCAACTGCCCCGTGCGACACGAATACGTGACTTGTTAATCATTAAAGAGGAATCTTGGTGTCCTGTTCTGTATACCCGTTCGCAAAGGAAGAGTCAGAAGAGAGCAACGCTCTGCACCCGTAAAAAAAGAGAAAAGAAACACCACACTGTCGTTCTTTGAAGGAGCTACATTCTGGCGATGTGGCTTCAGCAACATCTACTAGTAGTGGGCGACTTCGAATGAAATGAAGAAAAAAGACTATTCATTGAATTACCCAAATAAACAAAATACAATTCAATCAATGGTTTACAGAATATTAATCAAAAAGAACAAGTTTTAATTTGGATAGTATATTTATTGTAATTGAATTTTCCTAGTGAAGATTTTAGATATACCTCTATTGTTGACCTATTAAAGTAATAATACAATACAGTTCAATACAATTAATAAGGACATTTAATGGTAATTTTACTGATCTTAATTGTTCAACGAGTGTTGCAATGAAATATAGCTTAATGAGGAATTTCTCTTTAATTTTTTATAAAGGATCAGAAACAACTGTTGCAATCATTTTATTTAACTTTTATTTGCAAATAAGGTTATAAACCTTTTTATCTTTTAATTTTTGTCGTTCCACTTGACGAAATCCACTATTCAGAACTGTTGAGTGGGTTGAGTTAGTCCCTTTTAGTTCCGTTATAATTGCTTGTTCTTAAACTGATACTCGTATTTCGTCTACTGTTTTTATTATTCGTGTTTCCGCTATATATTTTATCTTATTTGAGGTTTCTACAAGTATTTTATGCATTTGTGGTCTTCAAACGACTCTGCAAGTAAAAGAGCAGATATTGCTTAATGTAAAAGACAGCCAGTATGTTTATTTATCTTCGTAGTAAATTTACCAGTTTCTTTGTTGTATTCTGGACATTTTGCTGCTCCGGTTCTAGAAGAAAACCAGCTGCATGGGCTGCGAGGCTTCCGACGGCTGTGGGAACAAATCATTGGTTGGCGAAAAACCAAAATGCGGCTATGTCAAAGAAGGGCTATAAATTAAACATGAGATGAAGTTTGTTTCATCATCTTAGAGTGAATACCTTAATTAATCTGAGGAGCGAACGGACCAATTTTGGATGATACAGGCTGTTCCGAAAAATATAAGTACACTTTCTTTCTCAAATAAAAAAAAACCCATGCTATGATTTTTGATTATTTTTTTTCTCAAATATAGTAACTAACAATGTTTTCTTTTAAGCTTTATTCAATTTGCTTGATTTCTCGTAGGGTAGGCGAGTTTTCTAACTTTTCCCTTAACACTAATCATAAGCTTCTGTACAGTGTTTTCTCCTACCATTTTCACCACTTTTTGAACGGACGGTTTATCATTAGTATATTCATAATTATCGGAACAGCCTTATCGTTGTGATTACAATTCGGGACGTCTTTAAAATCTTGGTGAGCTATTTCTTTTTTATACGCTTGTAGAGCATTGACAATTCTAGGGGTTTTTTTTCATTAGGGCGTATCTGCAATTGAGAGACTCTCTCCGGGCTCGCTCTCTTTCATTCATTACAGCGCCATTATAAAACTTACGAGGCATTCTTTGGACAGATCGAAACACAACAGTGCTGGCTAGCATACTCTACTAATAGTAGAATGAAAAACGTAAAGGTGATTGGTTTATGAATGAAAGAGAGCGAGCCCGGAGAGAATCTCTCAATTGTAGATTCGCCCTAATGATAAAAAAAACCCTAGAATTGTTCGCGCACTATTGTCCTCGCTTCTCAAAGGCACTTATTGTCCAGCAATGTGTTCCTTTTAACACCGCGATTGATCCGGTTCGAAGGACTAATTATGTTCGCGCACATAAAGCGACACAGTTCTTTTTACCAACCCGGTGTAAGTACTGAAAATGCGCGGTGATATGTTCGCTAAAGAACACTGGTTTGCGGTCACTGAACTCAAATATAATTTTATTTACTGAACAAAAAAGGATGCGGTTTATTGACGGTTAAAGGGAACCAAACGCGGCGGTGGTTTATTTTGAACTAAATCTATCAGCTGTTCTGCTGCTTCTACTGGCTAGAAGTGGTTAGATCACCACAGGATCGTGAGGCGATCGGGTCCTATAGGCCTATTGCATTGACCGTACAATACCAAAGTGTGCGACACTATTGGTATTCAACGTGTATACGTTGGACGTGAGTGACCAGTTAGTGTGGTTCGAACAATGTAAACTAAATCATTTATTTTATCTGACTGGTGGCACGATCAACAATTCTACGAAGACTGTATATATGGGTGTGATTTATTATGTCTTTAATTACGTAGAGCTGCATCCGTGCTCTACATTAGCTGATACTTATGGAGTTGGTTCTTTTGAAAATATTGTTCTTAGAGGTGCGGTTGGTGATATCTATATATCTCCGTTAATTTTGAAACAAATTTTCACATTAGTAGTATTACCAGTGATTAAACATGTTCTGTTTGGAAACGTGTGGACTATTTGATTAGATATGCTATGATTTCATTAGATTAGATACAATTTTGTTTTCTTAGCTTCAGGTTTACATCTTGAACCAAGGAACAAAATCAACATCTAATCTAATCTAATCTAAATCAACGTCAGATCCATCAATCTTGGATACATCATTTAGAGAAAGTTTAATCAAACAGCTTCCACAGCAGATGAATAAAAAAAAATTCAGCTGTTTCCGGCTCAACCAGCATTTATTCATCCCCAAGAAAACCAAAACTGCCACAATAGAAATGAAATTTGTTTTGGTTGCATTTTATTCCCCGCTGTTCGGGACAAAAATCACTGCGTCCAGTAGTTTGATCTAGTATAGTATATCCCATATCCTTTGTTTAGTGCATGTCGAGTTACTTCATCACTATTGAGAAATGATGAAGTATTCGGGCTTGTTACAGTTGTCATTGTTTGTTTTGTTGGCAATGAATCAAATTTTATTGAAGGTTTCCGTAATTTATACCCTTTTAAAAGTTAAAACACGCTTCAAAGGCGCGCCCCTTTATCACTCAAAACCAAATGCATTGCAAAGAAAATAAACAATGACTCCGATACTGACCATGCATCAGAACCCTTGTCATTACCAATTCAAACTATAAAACATCAAATAGAAAATGAGAATTTACCTAAATGAAGGCTAACCACGTATTCCTTATTCCAAGCTCATCCTCGGTGGCACAATCCAAGTATTGTCACTTTTCACAAAACATAAATGTTTTAATGACTAAGATATGTTCCTTTGACTACAAAAACAAATATGTTCTCTAGCTTGAATTCGGACCAGGGTTCGGTGGTAGATCTAATACCCCGTAAATCACCACGAAAAGTTGATCTACCAGAGTTACGGGTCCGTTTGGTGGCACTTACAATGCAATGCAAGCCATTTTTAGTCACTTAACATATTTTTATTGAAACAGACTGCTCGCTTTCTTCGGATTATTTCGCGAATGCATTATTTTGAATCGTAATCCAAAGTTTTAAGAATTCCCTAGCAGCACACTAAAGCTATGTCCATTTAGAATCCGGAATAATAAAATCATCTGTATCACGGTAACGGATTGACGTACAGATAAGTTTAATACATCAAAACAACACATTCGCTTTTCCATTTTTTTTTTTTTCATTTTTTTCCATTTTTCTTAAGCTTCCGCTTCATTTTTGCACAAAATCTCTCGATGGGCCGGAACTGCGGGCAGTTTGGTGGATGTATGTTTTTATCGATGAAATCTACGTTATTACCACGGTACCACTGGATGACTTCCTGGATGTAGTGGCAACTCGCCAAATCTGGCCAAAACTTCACGGGACCTTTATGGCCTTAATGAAAGGTATTACGCGGTTTTTGAGGCATTCTTCATTGTACAGCTTCGTGTCTATCGTCTTATTCGTCACGAACACTTGATCTTTGCTCCGCAGCTGCATATCCCTTGCCAAATCATCAGGTTTTTTTTTTAAAATCTGTTTATAAAAGCAACCTTAAACTTCGCAGGAACATCTCCTCGCGCCTTCGCCATGTAGATTTTTTTGGCCGGGAAGCTGCCGAAATCCATATTGACGTAGGCTTCATCGTCGATGAACAGGCATCCTTGGTACTTCGTCAAAACCTGCTGGTACAATTTCCGAGCTCGAGTTTTGGTGACGAGATATTGCTTCAACGTTCTGTTTGGTTGCTTGCTGGCTCAATAAGAACGATATCCTGCTCGCAAACGAATTCTTCGAACGGTACTGCGAGCAGCAGCGTATTTTTGTGCGATTTCATTATCTGATAGTCCAGGGTTTGCTCTGATGGTTCTCAACACCTTCTGGTTCAGATTGCGGACATATGTTCCACAACGACGCTTACCTTGAAGCACTCGATCCACGCTCTTTTGCTCCCTGAAACGTTTGAGCACATCATACCAGTTGATTTGGCGATTTCTAACGTTTTTGCGATTTTTATTGCGGACCACGTTGTATTATCAACTTGGGTGTGCAGAATTTTTGTTTCTGTTCTCGGCTTCCATCTGAAATATCTTTTGACTCACGGCACGAAACACCGTGAAATTTATACCACAGATAGTGGGCGCGTAGGTTAACAAACCACTCTAAAGAATTCTTGCAGCGGTCACTTTCCGTGCCGCTACTACACAATAAGTGATTCCGGATACTAACTGGACAGAACCTAAGTTGCAAATCAGTTAAAGTTACTTGCATGCAACTCAATTAAGTCACAATCAAGTTACTGCAACCAACGTCAGTTTTTTGGTGCTACCTTAATATACTGCCTATTCTACCATTGGAACACATTATCATAATATTCACCTCTAACTCTAAAAAACACAGGAACACTTTCAATGTTGGAAAATAAACTGTTTGGTATATTTATTTTTGCTGCAATCCAAGATATATGATAAATTTTCTCTTACAACCCGTTTTTAATGTTTTCCGACATCTTCTATTTTCAGTGAGCGAGTAATAGCACCATAACCATAAGCAACTTTGGGCTAGGTTAATGTTAAAGTCCCAATCATATGTAGAAAAAATGAGCATCACTTAGCCTTATTAGACTAGATGCTCCCAACGACCGCTCTAAATTGATATTTGTTCTTTACACCAAACAAAGCATTTTACTACTAGATGTTAAGTTGTGTGGAGTTGCACACAGAGCGTTATTCACTACCTCCAACTGACATTCTGTTGGCTGTTTTCGCTAACTCACGGAGTAACAAACCATGGGTGGTCAATATGTCCAAAGTAACTATTCAGCTTCACTCTATTCCACATTGTCCTTAATCTTGTTTCAAGATTTAGTCTTAATTGATTGTGAACTCGGACTGCACTGGTCCTTTGAAGTTTCTTTCGAATACTCCATGGGAAATTCAAAATCTTTGTTTCTATCCTTCTCGCTCTCTGGCATAAAGGATGGAACGGCCAAAACTTGATCGGCTCCAATATGACGTAGTTTTTTTTTAATGTAATGTAATGTGTATGCATATGTAATGTTGACACTATTTTATTCTTGCCATTTTTTATTCAGTTGTCAAAATGGCGTCGAGGCAAGAAGAGCAGCGCATGAAAATTATACACGCGCATAAGCAAAATCCAAATTATTCCCATGCCAACTTGGCAAAACCGAGACTAATGTTATAAAAGTGCCAGAAAGCCGGGATTAGAAGGAAACCAAATCCAAGAAGCGACGCAATCCCAACCTTTGCATCACAGATATCGGAAACAAATTTGGAAAGTCCCATACAACAGTGTAAATAGCAGAGAAACGAGCCGGACTGTCAACATTTACTGTGACACCAAATCGTGATAAGCAAGTTTGATAAGCAAAACAACAGCCAAAGGAAGAGTGCCTGTACACGACTTGGTTGACCAAAAACCAGATTTGACCGGAAAAGGAATGATTTAAGATAAGTTTAAGCAGAAAAATATGTCAAAGTTCCCGAAAAAATACATAGTTTGGCAGGCGATTTGCACCTGTGGGCTAAACAGCGAAAGTTTCGTAAGAACTGACACTATCAACCAAGATATTTATGTAAAGGAATGCTTACACAAACGCTTATTGTCTTTCTTGAAGAAACATAATTGTTCCGTGCTGTTTTGGCCAGATTTCGCGAAAAATGGCTCAGGAATGATACACCGCCAATAATGTGCAAATCGTACCCAATGAGAATAACTTCCAAACTCGCCGGAACTGCCGGAATTGAAAAATATTGGGCAGTTGTAAAGAGAAATCTCAAAAGATCTCAAACAGTTGGAAGTGAAACATAGTTCAAGTCAAATTGCCGTTCAGCATCAAGTAAAGTGGATATAACAGCGACACAAAGCTTTATTGTGTGTATACTCGCAACGATAACAAGGATTATTTTTACTTCGCCGCTAAATCATATTTTTACCCGTGTTAAATAAGTTTTTCTGTGTCGTATTTAGTGTCATTTAATTTATTATTTTTATCGTTCATTACGGAATTAAGTTTTTTTCACGTCAGTGCATAATCGCGTAAAAAATCTATTTTAATTTATTGTGCTGTGTGATTTACCGCCTAGTCGCATCTCCGTCGCTTCCCAACCCATTATCTGCTGACGAACAACAAACCCATTGTCCGTCACATCGAGCTAAACCCGTCCCCGTTGTGCTGTTTCTTACGGTATTGCTGGGTTGCATACTCAAAGGCGGTTTCCAGAAACAACGAATATTAATATCATGGCCTGCAAAAAGTGTCTTAAAACTGTTTTGGATTCCGAACGCATCGTTTGTCGTGGATTCTGTGGCGATACATTCCACGTAATTTGCGCAAAAGTTGATGTCGAGCTTCTCGATCAACTTGGTTTGTACGCAAACAATGTTTTCTGGATGTGCGATCAGTGTGCGGTGCTTTTTTCAAACGGCCACTTTCGAAATATTGTAAGCCGTAACGTCAATGAAACAACTTTGACGACGAATGCAGTAGACTCGATGAAGGAGGATATCGCTAAATTGAATTCAGTTGTTACTGCTCTGGCAGTCAAAGTTGATTCGAAGATTCCAGCCAGCTCAACTCCACGCTGGCCAAGAAATGATCGCATTGATTCTGTTCGTGGCACCCCAAAGCGTCGCCGTACTTCGTCCAGCTCTGAGAATAAACCAATACTTCGCGGAAAAAAAGCTCCTATCGATTCAGTCAAAACCGTTGACCTAAATGACGATCTGCTTTGGGTGTACTTATCAGCATTTCATCCCAGTACTACGAATGACGAAATTTCATCTCTCGTCTCTGAGTGTTTGTGTTTGGAGACACATGAGAAACCACGGGTTATAAAACTGGTTCCCAAAGGAATAGATCCGTCGACGTTAAACTATGTTTCCTTTAAAGTCGGTGTCAAGCACAATAAAAGGGATGTGGCCCTTTCCTGCGAATCGTGGCCGGAAAGTATTCAATTCCGCGAGTTCGATGATTCTCGGTCGAAGAAAGTTACCAAAATCGCCCGGAATGGACCGGAACAGTGACAAACTCAACCTACAGATGACGAAGGTATAGTACCGAATCTTAACAATAGACCTCATCGCTGCTTTAGCTGCCTACGAAACGAACCTCCGATGCCCCTCACCGTTGCTGCAATCATCCCAGAACGCACTGCCTGTCGCATTATGGGAGACCCCAAACCACTCGACCCAGTCGCGCCAGCTGTTTCCTGCCACCAAAGCCGTTCCATCTCCTGCCATCAGAGTCGTTCTGGCCCTGTGGTCGAGTTCGGTGGAAGGGTTTCCCAAACTCCTCACTCAGGCAAGTATGCATCGATTTGTAACAATTCTCTGCCTGATGAGTTTTCGTGTTCCAGTGCTTCTTCTATCGTGCCTATTTGGGATAGTTTCGGATGCGACCACCAACTGTCATCTTGCTCTACACCGGAACGCACACTTGCCAGAAGTCCAAAGGAAGTCCCTATCCCTCTCATTGCAGTCGAGCCCATCCCGCCAGCGAACAACAGCCGTTCCGGCCCTGTGTTTGAGTTGGGAGACGGGATCTTCGAACCTCTACCGCAGGCAAGTACGCTGCTTTTCCGAACGATTCGTTTCGTGATGCTTCTTTGGCTTTCAGTGCTTCGAACCAAACATCATGTTCGCGCAATTTCACTTATCAACCGAGCTCACCGTCATTGGACCCGGAACGCCGGACGCCTAGCTCAGTCGAGCCGTCGCAATTCAGACGTTCCTGTGCTAGCGATACGGTCTTTGATGCTGCCAATCATAGCTCGAGTGCACCCCAACTAGATAAACAAATGGACAGTAATGATGTAGTCAATCGCTACGAGATACCCAGATCAGACTGTCAGTCGCTGCGGACACCAGGACGCACCGTAGGAAGCCTTTTGGAAGCCCTTGAGCCCTTCGTCCTAGTCCTGCCACACGCTGCCGTCGTTCTCCATAGTCGTCCTGGTCCTGTGGTCGAATGCGGTGAGAGGGTCTTCCAGCAACCTCTACCCGGCGAGTATTCCTTTATTTCTTCGAATGTCCAGAGTCTGATCGAAACCACTCATTCTAGCAACTACCATCAGCTTCGCTCTGCAGCCGATCAATCAGGCGCTCATCCATCTGAGATAACGAGACAAACCGTTACGCAGGGAGCTGCAGCTCCCATGACTGCCACCCGAGGACCAAGACAAGCTGCTACTTCGAGTGTCCTGGTGTACTACCAAAATGTTGGTGGGATAAATAGTTCTCTAGCCGAGTATCAATTGGCCCTTAGTGATGGTTGCTATGACATTTACGCTCTCACCGAGACCTGGCTTAACGGAAACACTACGACGAATCAACTCTTTGACGATTCCTACACAGTTTATCGACAAGATCGGTCACCTTCTAACAGCAACAAGAGTATCGGTGGCGGTGTTCTGCTAGCTGTTCATTCGAGATTCAAATCCCGTTCGGTCGATCCTCCCAATAACTCATCGGCAGAGCAAATATGGGCTGCATTGGCTACTGATGATGCATCGCTCTACGTTTGCGTGATTTACTTTCCTCCCGACCGAGTAAATGACGCGATTCTTATCGAAAAGCATCTTGACTCGCTGAACTGGGTCATTTCGCAGTTGAATCCGAGGGACAAAGTGATCATTCTCGGCGATTTCAACCTGGGTACGATTTACTGGCAGCAAAATTCTCTTGGGCACTACTTTCCTATCGTTTCTCGATCTACGATTGGCATGACATCACGAGAACTGCTTGATGCGTATAGTACCGCTCAGCTCAGACAACTGACTGGCGTTCAAAACGAGAATAATCGCATGCTTGATCTGTGCTTTGTTAGTGACGATCTGTGTAAGGATTGCACAGTTATTGAAGCACCAGCACCGCTAGTTAAAATCTGTCGGCATCATCCACCTTTAGTTATGAAATTTACAGTAAATCCATTGTGTTGCTTCCGTGATTCCTCTGAAAGTGTTTTTTATGATTTCAGTAAGGCTGATTTCAGCGGAATGAACGACTTCTTAGGACTTGTTGACTGGGATGAGATCCTCGATGCTTCTGACGTCAACCTCGCTGCATCGACAATGTCTGGTGTACTGCTATATGCCATCGATCAGTTTGTTCCAGTGAGGATGAAACATCAATCACCTAAACCAGCTTGGTCGAATTCCGCTCTCAAGCGCCTAAAAAGAGTGAAGCAGGCAGCTCTTAGACGACACAGCAAATATCGCACCGATTCTACAAAATCGTGTTACGTGAAAGCGAACGCTGAGTACAAGCAATTAAACGATCATCTTTATAACGCTTATCAAGACCGTCTACAAAACAACTTTAAGTCCAACCCGAAAAATTTTTGGCGTCACGTCAATGATCAGCGAAAGGAAGTCGGTTTACCCTCCACGATGACGGATGGTGTGCTTGAAGCTGATTGCGTCGCCGGTATTGCCGATATTTTCCGTTCCCAATTCAGCAACGTTTTCTCCGACGAGCTGCTCGACCCGCAGGATATCGCGCTTGCCACCAGTAATGTGCCCCGTCTTCCTGCCTCCGGAATGCATTACGCCATCACCAATGACATGGTTATTGCAGCTGGCAAGGAATTGAAGTCCTCAACGGGATGTGGTCCGGACGGTATTCCATCGCTTGTACTGAAACGGTGCGTGGAAATGCTTGCGTCTCCGTTAGTAAAGGTGTTCAATCTTTCTTTGTCCACTGGCATATTTCCGAACTGTTGGAAACAGTCATATGTTTTCCCAGTGTTTAAGAAAGGTTGCAAGAGACTGGTCTCAAATTACCGGGGCATAGCTGCATTAAGTGCAGTATCCAAATTGTTTGAGATAATAATTCTTCGGAAGCTAGTGCAGAGCTACGCGCACTATATTTCACCGGATCAGCATGGATTTATTCCCAAACGTTCGACATCCACTAATTTGACGTGCTTCACCTCTTTCTTGGTCAAACAGCTTGAAAACGGTAATCAAGTAGATGCTATTTACACGGATCTTTCCGCTGCGTTCGATAAAATGAACCACCAGATAGCAATAGCCAAGTTTGATAAATTAGGAATGAGCAACAACTTGCTTATCTGGCTGCGATCCTACCTGACCAATCGTAGTATGTCCGTCAGAATCGATGATCACGTTTCGTCACCATTTCCAGTTTTGTCCGGCGTGCCCCAAGGCAGCCACCTTGGGCCGTTTTTGTTCCTGCTTTACATGAACGATGTCAATCTCATCCTCAAATGCCTAAAACTTTCATACGCTGATGATTATAAGCTGTTCTACGCGATAAAGCATCCACTAGACGCCGTTTTTCTGCAACAACAGCTGGGTTCGTTCGCTGAATGGTGTCGCATCAACCGGATGACATTGAATGTGTCCAAGTGCTCGGTGATTTCATTTGGCCGTAAACGTGAACTCTACCAATTCAGTTATGCTTTGGCAGGGCTTGAGCTGCAGCGCGAAACGACGGTTAAGGACTTGGGGATTTTCATCGATTCCAAAGTGACTTTCAAAGACCACGTAGCATACGTCGTGTCTAAGGCGTCATCACAGTTAGGGTTCCTGTTCCGTTTTGCCAAAAAATTTAAGGATGTTTACTGCTTGAAATCGCTTTACTGCGCAATCGTCCGCCCTATTCTGGAATATTGTTCTGTTGTCTGGTCTCCCTATTACCAGAATGGAATCCAGCGTGTTGAGGCCATCCAGCGGAAATTCATTCGATTTGCCCTACGTAATCTCAGGTGGAGAGACCCGTTCAATCTACCCAGCTATAGCAGTCGGTGCCAGCTCATCAACCTGCATCTACTTGATGGAAGGCGTAACGTGGCAAAAGCCTGTTTTATTGGCGATCTCCTGCAAGGCAACATTGATTGTTCTTCACTGCTCAGCATGTTAGACATCAACATACGCCGCCGTAATCTACGGGCACATTCGTTCCTGAGCCTTCCAGCGGCAAGAACCAACTATGGACTCCATGAGCCAATGCGCAGCATGAGTCGTCTTTTTAATAGTTGTTACCTAGTATTTGATTTTAATGTACGTAGAGAAACAAATAAGTGTAGTTTTAGACGTATTTTTTGTCAGTTTGTTTAATTTTGTGATTTTAGTTTTAAGATGCCGGTCATTGGGGCAAATATTTTACCTGTTGACTTTAATAAACAATGAGACATGAAAGGTGTGAAACGTACACTCAAAAAAATCGACTCGTTGTTTCCACATGAAATTTCACGTAACTGTCATCTGAACACTTAACCAAATCTTCTTCAGTAAAATCAGGTGAACATTACGTGTGTGTAGGTGAATTGTACGTAAAAAAAATCGTAAAATTTATGTGATTTTCATGTAGAATATAGATTTACGTGGAAATCACGTAGCTCTTACGTGAATTCCACGTGTTTATTATTGGTTTTAGCAGTGGATGAATATTACGTGCGTTTCACGTCGGAACAACGTTTCGGCATTTTTGAGTGTAAAGCCTGGCAGTTGGCATTAGGAAAATCGGAAGCCTAATCAAATAATTTTCCTGTTATTTGTAGATGATTAGCTTCAAAAAGAATCAAAGATTGATCATTTATATAATAAACTACTCATTGTGCACTTAATCATGTTTGACCAATTTTTGACCGTTCTACCCTTTAATAATGTATGAACATGCTTGTTATTGGAAATTAGAAGAAAAATTAGTATCTTCCATTTAATTCCACTGAAGAAGTCTGCACATTGTAGACGAAATACGCGTATCTGTCGAAGATAAGCAAAGGTAGTTGGAATTAAATGGAAGATACTAATTTTTCTTCTAATTTCTAGTTACAGGTATTCCACTAAACAGCTCAAACCCTCTAGGATTCATGCTTGTTATCTTCGTTTTTGTAAATTGTTTCCAACAACAATGTCGAAGACCAATCTTCAGTTGAACTTCAAGTTACGTATCTTACCAATCAGCTATGGCCGGCGGGGTGTCTCTATTCTATGGCTGGATGGCTGCACTTTGCCAGCCTCGAAATTTGCAAAGGTTCAGCAGGTCACCTTCTACTTGATCGAACCACGTTGCACGCCTCTTCTTCTTGTACCCGTTGGCTCGGCATCGCAAAATTCAAATTTAATAGGGCTTTCTTCCGACTTTCTTAGAACATGCTTAGCTGACCGTAGTTAGCCGATTTTAGCGGCGTGAACGATATCAGGTACTCCCAGCAACTGATGTATTTCACGGTTCATTCGCTTTCTCGTGTCGCTTTTTGTCTGCATTCCACCGTAGATTGTACGCAGCACCTTCCGTTCAAAGACACGAAGGGTGCGTTTGTCCTGCGTGCGATTGCCAGCCATAATGAACCATTATATTTTTCTGCTGGTGTCGTTATCGGTGATTATCAATGACCCCAGATACAGGAATACGTCTACCGCCTCGATTCCATCACCGTCGATCTGAAATTGTGGAGGGAGGCTAAAAGTTGGACAGACTTCAAATCACACCCTCCAATGCAATGTTAAATAGTAGACATGACAACCCATCACCTTGCCGTAGCTCTCTCCGAAATTCGAATCCCTATGAAACTTGGTTGTTTGCTGCTAAGGAAGCGGGCGGCCCTCTTGAATTAGTGATAGACGAGCGTCTGTTCTGCATGTTAGGGGCGGGTCATAACAGCGTCTGTTCTTCATACTAGGAGCGACTTATCATTGACCCCGTGCCAACGTGGTACTTCAAACAGTGTTGTGCGCACTGTCAAACAGTGCTGTGGGGTCATTGCATTGGGAAGGTCAAAGTGGCAAATAATACACAAGTAAATGCGGACCGGAACAATCTGCAAAGACCTAGGCATAATATGATGACCCATACCATTATGCTTTGATCTGTACAAAGAAATCATTTTCAAATTTTAGAACGACGCCCTGATTATTGAAAGAGATCGAGCGGCAAGCATCATTGTTACTTATTTTCTTTGAAAAGCTGTGCGAATTTTTCGTGCCAAAGAATAGGATCGACTCGCCCAATACTATCGCCAGCTCAATCGGGCATTTGATCTCGTTGTTTGTGGATAATCAGACCCTCTCCACGACTCCACCACCATCACTATTTAAGAATGCATCTCATCCGTCCCGGCTGGGAATCTGAGACACCGACTGCCGCATCAGTGCTCCTGCTAATCAGCGTGTTTTGTATTTAGGGTTCGTTCCGATCCCTTAGAGTTGGATATCACGCTCAGGTTTTCGTCGGAGAATGAAAAGCTGTTTGACAGTAACCGGCTTGGAATTCCTTCTCCACCTAATCGAACACGTAACGTACGGTGGAAGAACGGAAACTGCAACCAAAAGTGGTTGCTGTACTCTTTTTTTTTGCGTTAAGTTAGGACGAGAGATTCGGTTCGTAAGAAGGCGATAAAGTGGGGTCAATAGGGGTCATCCTAAGTTGGTGTGATTGAATTTTGAAATCAAAAGAAACAAAAGCGTGATATAAACGCGTAAGGGTTAAACATTGAAAACAAAAATTTAATCGTAATTAGTAGTTGCCTAAATTTGTTGGACCCCTCGCCGGGGCCTTTTTTGTTTCTGTGGAAAAAAAAGAGCGTGCTAGAATTAATTAACATATAAGTAGTGAAAACACAACACCAAGTCAAGCCAAACGCTTCTGATGGCGTTGTCCGCAGGAAGAATGCGATCCTTCTACACATCAGTGACGGGCCATCGGAGTCAGTTTCACCTTCTTGGTTCTTGGGGCAACTGACAGCAGCGAGGATTAACCTCACGTCTAACGGCATGTGTGTTCAAGTGGGTAGGGATTCAATGGAGGAGTTAGAGATGGGCAGAGGAGCTTGCCATGACATATCAACTTGGAATGTAGGGAGTCCCATGATAGGTGAAGATTCCGGTTTCAGTCGAGGATATCTTTTGGGTTGGATTTATATCCTCTATTCTGGACTTGGAAATGATGACAAAATCTCTCAATTAATAACTTTTACAGTGCATCTAGAATATCGAGTAGATTGCTTGAAATACACTCACTGCTTAGCCGTAAGTCATACATGTGACTGGTTAAACGGAAACAGATGCAACCGAACGTAGACAACTTCATGATGCACTTATTCCAAAACTTTTCCCTGTCCCCCTTAATTCAATGATCTGCTCCCGCTTATGGCTTACTCGAAAGAAACATTTGAAACATGCTGGTTACAAAGTATAAGTTTCTCTCCTTCACTCCCCCAGCCATTCCCACGAACAAGACAAAGCAAGTGAAACGCAAACTTCATCACATCACCCGAGCATGGTCCAGTGTGGATGCTGCAGATCGGAACGGTTTGCCGGGTTATAAAATTACATACTTGAGAATTGAAGCGCATCCAGCAAGGCTCCGGCCCGGCAGTAGAGGGATCAAACGATGTTACTGCTGCTGCTGCTGCTGCCAAGATGAAACCGCTGATATCCAGCGAGAATCGGCAAAGTCGGTTGATTTTTGTTTATTCTTCACTCGATGAACCGCATTTGGTCCGATGACGACGACTGTCTGCCGAGTGCTCGATATTAACTCAGCACATATCCGAGAGCTGCTTGCAGATATATCAATATGCTTCAATCAGAGCGAGACTTACCAAAATCGAAAAAAAATGCGCAGAGCCCAATCAACTCGAGCTTCAATTGGGCATCGATTTGCTGTTGCCTGCTTGTGCGAGTGGATCAGCGAGATTGAATCAGTTTGGATTTTTTTCTCGATTCACAGTTGGAATCCGAGCGAGGGGAATCGAATAGATCCAATTTGAAGTGCTTTCCGGGTTTATCTTGTCATCGTTGCTCCGACGTCGGCGTCGTCGTCGTTGTTGTTTAGGTTGAGGTTTCCATCTTGATTGCAGTTCGTTGATGGGGTGATGGAAACGGAAAGTCATGACAAGTCTATATCGTTCCGTTTTCGGAATTGCGCTTCATAAACCTATTGGAACTCCATTCATTCCTCTTTAAAACCCGTCGATTACATATGACAACCACCCTTAGCAAGCGAAACAACCCAATTACCGACCTGTACGTAGTTCGTTTCGAGCAATTACATTGGACCGCGCGTAACTGGCATGCTCCCGCCACACCAAGCGATATCAATTATGCAGCAAACCGATCATCAGCGGGCTAACCGGGACTCGCCACACATTTGCTTACCATTCGGAAGGCCGCAACCGACCTATGTAGGATACCGTTTGCTGGTCGTTGGTTGGCCCTATAATTTATTAAACCACTCCACGACATGTAACCTCAAACCTCCATATATCCATATGAACTCGTTTCGACTTCTTTGTGGTGCGTCGCGTCGGTTGGGCTGGCTGTCGATGTTCTGTTTCTTATTAATTTATTCAAGCGCCTTTTGGCCTTCCCAACGCGCTCATCGAAAACCAAAGCGATGATGGTTGTAGCTCACCTCCTGCAGGACGGCGGACCGGCGGACGATGAGATAATGTTTTATTAATAACAGCTTAATGTTACGGACGATTGATTCGAGTAGCGCGTTCTGATGGCGGAGTCGAAAATTTACGCCCATGGGCTGTGGTGGATGGAGTTTCTTGCCGTACAGGATTGGCATGTTCCGGATTTCGATGTGAGGGTGCTGCAAGAACGAGGGTTGCGCAGACAGATGAAAAGAAATAAGGAAGATTCTAAACTGATAGTCGGTTTGATAGAATTTCAAAAGCATATGTTACAAATGAACTGAGACATACAAAGGAATAATTTGATATGCTATGAAATCGCTACACTTTAAAACTAAATTTTGGTAGAACGATTGCAATTGGAAAACAAGAAAAAATTCAATCTACGCACGTAAAGCCTGTCCACGTTAAATTTCGGACACCAAAATAATAGCAGCAAAAACAACAGAACCAATTGTTTATTTCACAATAATATGTGAATGTTGTAGTTAGTCCATCACCCCGTTCCGAAACGTGATATTCTCTTGAAATCATTGGTACCATTTGCTTTCTTCTTAGTTTCAAAACGAGTTTCCACTTAACTAGAGCCCAGTACTTATCGTTTGGGTGAAGTTCTGGACATTTTGGTGGATGGACTGTTTTTGGGACGTATTTGACCTCTTGTACCCTATCCCATTCAAGGACGGATATCGGATGATTACAAAAGGCTAAATCATGCCAAAGCAGAGCTGAACAGTCGTGGCTTCTGATAAATGGTAGCAACCTCTTTTGCAGACATTCTTTATCGTATGCATTCTATTGATAGCATCGGTAGAGACGAAACTTTGAGATTTTCGAGCCCAACTATATATGGCCTACCAAATTAATACTTCTTCGGAAATGTAGACACCTTTTTGTCCGGAAATGCTCGACAACGGCATTCCTTTGCATTGCGGTGTAAAAAGCCAGACCCGGAAGCTGTTTAAAGTCTTCGAATACGTATGTTTCGTCGTCCATTATGATACAAGAAAATTTTTGCAAAAAATTGATGTAAAGCTCCATAGCACGACTTTTAGCAGTGACATTTTTCTTATCATCATGGTTGTGCGCCTCTTTCACTTTGTACGCCTCCAGTCCTTGCCTCTGCTTCACTTTTTGTACGTATGATTTTGTACTTTTCGAGCCCAACTTTTCGAGCCACATTTCGTACAGAAAGGTTGTAATTTTTCTCAATAATGGCTACCACCTTCTTGTCCATTTGTCGGGAGCATATTATTCAATTTGTTCCACTTCCAACCTTTCGATCCACAGTCAAGCGTTGGTCAAATGAGTTGCAAACACAAAACACGATACTTTTCATTAGTTTTACTTGCTTGGAAAGATCGCGTACCGATAAATTCGGATTGCGGTTCCTACAAAATACGTTTGCGCACTTTCCTTGATGTTAACATGTTCTACTACGAAAAAAATTGGAAAATTTCAGCTGTCATATAAGTTACCCGCTTCAGCGGTCCGTGAAATAATTCAAAATCCACACTGGAAAAAAATTGTCTGAAATGTAACGTGGACAGCCTGTATTGGCTTTATAAATATGATAAATTGAAAACAAAAACTTAAATATTTAGCGAATCCTTCACACGAAATAGACTTTTTTGACCAATGACAGTTTGAAAGAGGGTTACAGTTTTATTTTTAATTTATTTTTATTTTTAAAAGGTGAACAAAGGAAGTTTTAGTTTAAATTTAGCTAGTTCTACTATTGAATGATTTTTAACATGAAATTACAAACAAAAAATTGCAAGATTTACATGGTAAGTAAAGGATTGCACGATTTTCAAGGTAATTCATTCGTCTTTCGATAACTGTTATGTATCAATCACTCTGAAATTTCAATTTTCAAGCATTTTCAAAATTGAATGGTTCGATCAGAACGTGTTTGCGGGAGCTTTTGTGGAAATTCTTACTCACGTCCAATCAAGATAGTCAGTCATCTCTTTCCTACGGAACCCATAATCATCCACCTCATTTCTGATTACTTGTGCTGTTATCAATCCGGGTTCTGCGTCTGGTTCAATTATCCAGCCCGGCACTTTCCGAAACCCTTCCTGGATCTGAATACAGTTCTTCTTCGAAACCTAGATCCACATCCAAACAGTTTCAATACCAAACCCTGTTCCGGTTGTGGCTCTGGTAGGTCTATTCGCCTCCAAGAAACGAGATTTCCTTCTCATTCTCTCCGAACTTGACAATATGAACGGAAAACACGTCTAAGTAGAACAGCAAACTGAAATTTACAGAGATGGTAAGGGGTTTTCAGGAAACACAATTCAGGCTTGTTCACGACGAAATCTGGACAGAGTAAAGTTTGGAATAAAATAAATTTGCTGTTAGTTCAATCGTTCAATCCTAGATGCATTTTTTTATTCATTTAATTGTGCATTATTAGTCATCTTAAAACTAGTTACAGTTACTTAATAAGGCTGAATGAAGAAACTACGAAGATAAGGGTATGTGCAGACTTCTTGGCAACCGATTTAGCTGCTTTTGTCCAAGATTTTCGATATTTATCTGTAGTTTATATCATCTTGTTGTCTATATTGAGAGAGTTCTCTCTTCACGAAAGTCCAATACCGCTCGATAGGTCGCAACTCCGGGCAGTTAGGTGGATTTTTCGGTACAACATGGACTCCATTCGCTTTATACCATCCCAAAACATCTTTGGCGTAGTGACAAGATGCCAAATCAGGCCTGAATAGCTAGGGAGCGTCAAGTCTTCCATCACATAAGTTTCATCGTTCATTATCACGCAGGAAATTTTCGTCAAATATTCGCGATACAACTTGCAAGCCTGGGTTATAGCCTCTTCTTTCCATGCCATCTTCGCTCTAAAAGCTTGTAGTATCACCAAAACATAAATTTTATACTATACTAGTCTGCGAAATATTTCTCGCGTTGATGAAGTATTTCCAGAGATATACATATTTAAGGTTGTCCAGATTTTGTCGCGTACAAGCCTTACAATAAATAAGTTACACAAGAGAAGCAACCAACTAGTAACTCTGAAAGTGCTGAGCATGCTCAAAAGTTCAAAGATTTTTAAAGTTCATTAATGATGGCTATACGGTAGCCAAGTGCAATTGGAATAGGAAAAAATCCATCTGCTTCGGTGAAGAAGAAATTATTCTTCGATTGTTTGGATTCGAAGTTTATCTCGTGTTGTTGAACTTAAAAGTGGAATTGACTCATTATTGTTCAAATCATCAAGCCACCCCACCATGTTGTTCTAAATGATTAATGTACTTCTGAACTGAATTTTCGAGTAATTTTTCAAACAGACGTATATGATTTGGTTAACAATGAGGAAAACTAAGATTTAAGCGTTAAATTCATGAAACCCTCAGCACTTTTATGTGAACTATTATTTCCCAAACGTGATGGTGATAATGATAGATAAACACTTTGTATTTAGAAAATAGTATATATACGGCAGGTGGCGAAGGTTTTCTTTAATTCGAGTTATTAGTACGAGACACTGAAAAAGTCTGCACATTGTAGACGAAATACGCGTATCTGTCGAAGATAAGCAAAGGTAGTTGGAATTAAATGGAAGATACTAATTTTTCTTCTAATTTCTAGTTACAGGTATTCCAATAAACAGCTCAAACCCTCTAGGATTCGTGATGGTGATGCTTCTATCCGTGAGGGAGCTGAGAGTTTTGAGAAATTTACGTTTAAATCTTATTTTTCTTTTTTGTTTACAAAATCAGATACGTCTGTTTGAAAAAGTACTCGTGAATTTAATTATTTATTTATTTGCATTATTGGGCGTCATTTGACTTAATGCTAAAATTAGTAAATCTAGGGTGAATTACTCATTGTTTACCGAAGGTTACAATTTATCAACCAAGAGAAGTAACGTCTCCCCCAATGTAATAAAGAGGAGGGTTCAAGATCGCCTGAAAAACTTACTACCGTACCGAGATCACATGAATATAGATTTTCAGATATAAGGTCTGTTTCCACATTAATTCAAACACATTCAAATCACTGTCATTTTTTAAATATTTCGCGCATGAGTGAAACATTTCCCTGAGGTATAGAATCTCTCTGTTCGGTGGCTCTTAAAACAGTGAAGTCCGAAATTCAAAATAGCGTTTGAGGCTGAAGCGAAAACAATTCTAAACCGCAACGAACAGCAAACGTTTATATAAAGGCATCTATTTCATATTAGTGCCTTTATATAAACGTTCTACGACGTGGCAGAGAAAATCCAGAATATGTGATAATTTCATTACTGGTTGAATTATTAGTCTCCCATGCAACCCTAAAGCATGATATTAGAGCCTCACACTTTTGGTAAGATGACACATTTGGCCTACAAAAGGGCGTTTGGAGTGAGAAATTGCAAGTGGGAAAAAGTGAAAAAAAAAATAGAAAATGGAACTCAGAGAAAACTGTGCGAAAAACTTGTTTTTGGTACAATTTGAAAAAAAAACCTGGTTTTAAGCGGAAGACGATTGGTGAGAAGTCCTGCAGTAACAATTTCGTACAAAATTTAAATAGTAAGTGTTGTCAAACAATAGTTTTTTGTTTGGATCTGGGAAAGAGGGATGAATCTGGTTAGGAGCCATACTAGCTACTATTTGTGATTGTCCATACTACCACTTTATAATAGAATATTTACAAATCTTCAATTGATTGAGCATGAGCATGAGCATGATTGACCGCCCGAGGTTGCTACTCCGTTTTTTCAGATCAGCTGTTATTACACAAAGAACCTACTGATGATGCTTGGGACTAGCATACATCCTCAATGGGTAAAAATGGTGATCCCAAACTAAAGCAATACCGGCATCGGCCTCTCCCGAATATAGGTCATGTAGGGAATGGGTAGGAATATGTTAACGTGATACTCGCTTTATTGAAAGGCGAGAACACCTCTGCACTTTCACGAAAAATCACTGGAATGTTAGATAACAGGATTGGGTAGCAGCAGGGTTCGTTTTGGTTAACGACAAGCTGTATTCACGTGACGTCTAGTAATATATTTAAACATGAGTTGCGTTTTCTAATAGGAATCGATTTAAACCAACAGTAAAGATGCCGTTGGGGCCACTCGCAAAGTTGATGGTGGTTTTTCATTGCGAAAACGAGATGGTTTTTAGTAATTCTGGAATGCCGATTTAAACCGATTCAAACCAACAGTAAGGATGCTGTTGAGGCCACTCACAAAGTTGATGGTGGTTTTTATTGGGAAAGCAATATTTTTCTTTTATTGCTGGAAAGCTGTTTTAAATCCATTTTTAACAACACTAAAGATGCAGTTAGGGCCACTCACAACGTGAAATGGTGTTTTTTTTTATTGATGAAACAAGATGATTTTTAATAATGCTGGAAAGCCGGTTTGGGCCGATTTAAACCAATAGTAAGGATGGTTTTAGGACCACTTGCAAAGTGTGATGGTGGTTTTTCATTGGAAAAACCAGATGATTTTTAGTAAAACTCGTAAGCCGATTTGGACCGATTTGAACACCGATTTAAACAAAAATTAAGGATGCTATTAGGGCCACTCAAAAAATGTGATGGTGGTTTTTCATTAGAAAAACAATATGTTCTTTTTTAATAATGCTGGAAAACCGACTTGGACTGCCCAACAAACATGAGTGTTGAATAAACGCTTGTTCAAACAAATTTGGTGTAGGCATTCAGCTTTCCAGAAGCTTAACAGTTATTCAGCATCGATGTTTGTTGGTCGATTTAAACCAACAGTAAGGGTGCTGTTAGGAACACTCACAAAGTGTCATGGTGGTTTTTCATTAGGAAAAGAAGATGATTCTTAGTAATGCTAGAAAGCCGACTTGAACCGATTTAAACCAACAGTAAGGGCGCTGTAAGGATTTTAACAGATCTTCAATTGATTGAACATATAAAAAAACATATGCATCAATGGCAAACAGCTCGTAGGTTATTTGCGCTGTTTTGTGTGATATCTCTAATTTGTTACCAACGTTTCTGATGGAAAGGTTGACGGTGCTTTGAAACTCGAAGCAAATTTGATAGACAACATAAGTCCTATGCAACTCCTATCCCGAGCAGGAGACAACAACTCATGAATACCTAATTTTGATCTTGATAACTGGCCTTGGTATTAAAGAGGTAAAATACCTTAGCAAAATACCTAAGAATTGTAAGCAAAATATCTCTCGAATACCAAAACTTGTTATTTTGGATACCTGGGAATACCTGAGAGGTACTATTTTGGTATTGTTTTACCTAAATAAGGTATTCGCATAACATTGTGGGAACAATTTTATGGTATTATCCTCAGGTATCTTACCTCTTAATCTGAGCTCATAAATACCAAGGCCAGTTATCGAGTTATTCGGTCGTGCTCGGGATGCTTTGTTGATGGAAACTATAGAAGGATTTTTACATAGCCCAAAGCAACATTGCCATCAAACCAACACAATATCAGAAAGGCATGTGAATTTCAAGTGGTGCGAGTGGTTTTTAGGACATAAGAATCAGTCGAAAGAGACGAGAAAATCGATTCAATCAAACACGCGTTTTCTAGGCTTGCTTATGTTTCTGTTTTGAGAAACTTAATTCTGCATGCAATCTTTGGAAATCTTTGTTCACGTTTCTTGACGAATATTAAACGTCTCGTGGAAAGTTAATAATTTATAAGTGTGTAGACCACAAGTCGCTTGGAACTTATGTCATCTGTTGAAGTTGTTAGGATTTTTGTGTTAACGCACCTTAAAATTACATATGAAAACACTGGTTGGTCTTCTTCCGATTGCTGCGGCATTCTGGTTTTCGTTCGCTTTCTTGCAGTCGTCGTACGTTCCCTGCCCTGAACTCTCTAATAATACTAATAACAACTAAAAAATAATGCTAATAATAATAACGTTTGTCACTGGAGATTGGGCCTCTTTCAGCGATTTAGCCAAGTCATGCTAAGTCACACACAGCGAAATAAACTTCAAATATTGAAAAGTTTGCATTATAGATTTTTGGTACACGAAATCAGTATGAATTTATTTAATTTGGGTAATGTAATAAAGTGCCCAAGTAACACAAAACCGACGTTATTGGTTGCAGCAACTTGATTGTAACACAACCGAGTCACAATCAAGTTGTTTTTACTTATTTATAATAAGTTTACTGCTAGGGTGGTGTTGAAACTGGGTTCTTCCTTAGCTCAGTCGGTAAAGGCACAGCTAAAAATTAACACCATGCTAGAGGTGGCTGGGTTCGATTCCCGGCCTTTTTTTTTGCTAAAGGAAAATTTCTTGACTCCCTGGGCATAGAGTATGATTGTACTTGCCACACAATCATACTAATTGAACCTGGCATCGAAAGCTCTCAATGAATAACTGTTGAAGTGCATTTAGAGCACTAAGTTAAGAGCAAGCAACCAGTTAATTGTGAAAGCAATAGGCTTGAAATGCTAAAAGAAGAAGACCTAAAATCAAACCATAAACCTTGTTGCTTCGGGTCAAGTGCCGTGAAAACAGGTCTATCAACATTAGAAATTAGGAAATGCAATAGGCCTACAACAACCGCGTGTTGGACAAAAACAGTTTATAAGACACGCTAATGATATTCGCCTGTACCGGTTATAAGTTGTGCCTTATGAAATTCTTTAGTTTAAAGGGTGTATTCGATAAAAATGGCACACAGAAAATCTTCTGTAACTTTTGAATCGTATGAGTAAAAAACCTAGAAATTTGAGTAAATCTTATCCATAGTGTATCATTTACATCTGCCAAGTTTCATAGTTATACATTCAGTAGTTCCAGTCATGTCGTCGAAACAAGAAATTGTCCGTGAGAAAATTTTGTGCACTCACAATCAAAATCCAGGGGCGTCCCACCGGTGGATTGCTAAAAGGCTTGGAATTGCAAATACAACTTTGTCTCGTGTAATAAGAACCTTCAAGGAGCGTCTGAGTGTCCAAAGGAAGGAAGGGAGTGGTCGTAAAAGTGGTCCAATGGACAGTAAAATGGCCAGGAAAGTCGTACAACAATTCAAGAACCGTCCAAACATGTCAATTCGAGATGTCGCTAAAAAGTCAAAGGTGTCAGTCGGTTTTGTGCAGAAAACCATGAAGCGTGCTGGGTTACATGTTTACAAAGTGCAAAAGGCCCCAAACCGGAATGAAAAACAAAAAATCACTGCGAAAACCCGCGCCCGGAAACTTTACACGAAGCTGCTCACCAAATCCGGTTGCATCGTGATGGATGACGAAACATATGTCAAGGCCGACTTCCGTCAACTTCCTGGGCAAGAATATTCCGTTGCCAAGTCGAAGTTCGATATTCTGGAGGATGTTCGAATGAAGAAACTATCGAAATTTGAAAGAAGTTTCTAATCTGGCAGGCGATTTGCGGATGTGGTGAAATAAGTGCTCCCTTCATCACTTCCGGAACAATAAACGGTGCGATTTACACGGAAGAGTGCCTTAAGAAGCGTCTCTTGCCATTCATTAAGAAGCACAAAGGATCAACTCTGTTTTGGCCTGATCTAGCATCCTGCCACTACGCTCGAAACGTATTGGAGTGGTACCGAGCCAACGGAGTCAATTTTGTGCCAAAGGATATGAACCCACCAAATTCACCGGAACTTCGTCCAATTGAAAAATTCTGGGCAATTATGAAAACGGAACTTCGCAAACATCCCAAAACTATAAAAACAGAGCTAGAATTGAAGAAAATTTGGGTAAAAACAACAAAAACACTGGGAAAATCGGTTGTACAAAATTTGATGGGTGGAGTGAAAAGGAAGGTGCGGGCATTCGGGATGGGAGACGAAATTGAATAAAACAAATGTTGTAAATCTTCATTCCCTGGAAATTTCAAGAAAATCCGATAATCAGTTTAATTTTTATGGGTATATATGTGTGTGCCATTTTTATCGAATACACCTTATATTTGCCTGAGTTTAGAAGTAATTGGTTTTGTCACGGAATATGTCAAGGACAACATAGAGGCAACTTTGCTTATTCCAAAAATGTCTGAAGTCTCCAAGCTTATTGGAATGCACGGTTTAAAAAATACTCAAAAATTGAGTCGACCAATTTTTTATCGTTCCACCCTTTAGAAGCTGCTTTTGACAATCACGAAACCATTTGCATTTGATGTTGCAACAACAATATGTGGTACTGTCAAGATAAGATTCACTGCTTTTTTTCAAGCACAATCTGCTCGCATTGCACAGTAATATTTAAGAATTAAATACCGACCACTTCTTGCTTCATATTTGTATGGGCAGTGTTCTTGTTTTTCGATAAACTTCCATTCACTTTCTAAGATTGTCAAGGTTAACGCAAAATAGAATAAATAATAGGATTCTTTTGAATTGACCGCTCTTCACAAAAATGCTTCTTGAAGTTCATTGCGGCTGGATTGCGGTGTGATAGTCAGAAAAAATACATAGCTTTTATTGAATTCTTGCTTCTTTTCTTGGGAACTACTTGTGATGATACTTGCTGTATTCATCGATTTTGCCGATGGTGATGGTGGCCACTGTCTACCATTTCAAACACCTTCACCTTGGTAATCCAAACAAGCGATGAGACTATGCTAGGATAAAAATGGTCCATTATGAGTATTATTATCAGGCAAGTTTCCACTAGGCTCTGAAAAAGAAATAAAATAGTTGTATAACATAGCCGTTACTCGTTTCAAAGGTAACTGCATTTGAAAATCACCCAAAGATTCAGCACATCTCACCTCCATTTATGCATTTAGAATATTGTATCGTTTCTATATTTAAGAAGAAATCATCAAATTAATTGTACCAAATTACCTCTCATAACATTAAACCAAAGAAATGCGTGGCAATGATGTGAACTGTCAAAAGTCTACAAAGTCAGATCTTCGTTCTAAGAATTTGTCTCAGGACAATAACTATCCAGAAATGTTGCCAGCGGGCGTTGAGTGTCTGTTCTAGTCAGTTACCAAAACAATCATTTTCTCTTCTCGGCTTAAACGGGTCGTACTGCTCTGATAAACTCCTCCAAAAAAATCCATCGTCCATCGATTACTCAACAGCCCCCAGGATGCCACGAGCCGCCACCTCTGCTGCTGCACACGATCCACTCCGAGGCCCGTTTGTGTGTGGGGGCCTTTGAAGCGCACACCAACGACGACCGTGATCTAATCTGTTGGCAATAAAAATGAATTTAATCAAATTTATCTCGCTCTCATCCCACCATTTCTGTGCTGTTGTGGGGAAGCGCCATGCCACCGTCGTCGTCGTCGTCGTCGTCGTTGGCTGCTCGTGCTTCAAGTGCTTTCTCTCCACGAATTCGGTTGGACCCGCATCATCTATGATGAATGCGGATAGAAGAGAGGTTCATCGAGGCCTTTGTTGCCACCCGCTATTGTTGTTGATGTTGTTCTTCGGCCGGGAAAAGGCATGTTCGGCGTTGTTTTCGAAACAGCTTGTTGAGAAATGGGATTGAAGGAAAAATTACCCGCTCCGATAGGGTTGGCGTGACCCGGGGCACTCACTTTGACTGATGGCAGTTCATCACGAACCCGCTGAAATTGAAGGCCCACGCCGGGGAAAAAGGGTTTCCGAATGCCTTTGGGATATTGGAAGCATGTTGGGGAGTTTTTTGTTTGTTGGCTTTAAGGAAATCCAGAAAAGGTTTATTCGATGAGGTATTCTGCTATCGATAAAGCACGCAGAGGCAGTTCTTTAAAGAGAGGTCTCTATTTCACTAGCGATGGATGATAAACTTAATTCTGGGGCAATTTTCCCTCTAATCATTTTCGTCATGAACCTTTGAACTGATTGTGTCTTTTGTTTCTCTTTGCAGGGTACGTTCCGGTGGTGATAAAAAGAACAGTGGATATTCAGCCGAATTGGTAGCAATGTATGGCATAAATCAACTTCCAGCCATCACAATCGATATCACAATCGAAGGTGTCAGCTCAACAATTAATACGATTTCAGATTCAATTAATGTTCCACACCTTCTGACGTTTCAATGATGTGTCACCCGTTCCCGCTCCGGTTTGCTCTTCCCTTGGAAATCGATTTGCGGCAGATTGTGTTCATTTAGCTGTAATGGAAATCTGTTCCCATATAGGTACATACACAATATAGTGGTGACAGAGTGACAATGTCGATACTTTGCTTGCTACATTTGATGCCCGCTTCTGTCGATTTGACGGCAACGCTCGTCGCTGATGATGGCTAATAGGGAATTCAATTCTGGATGTAGTATCAAAAAATATTCCATTCGACGGCACCTGGTCTAACGGTAATGCTTCAGAACATTTCGAGCTAGAAATTCGCCTAATTTGAGCTTGCAGAAATAGTTTATTAAGGTTTGATTTAGTTCCGCCCATTTTGGATGAAGGCAGTTCTAAGCAAGGTATCAATTCAGATCTCAAAAACTCGCCTAGTTCTGTGTTAATAATACAACCAGAAACACAATACAGCGGGTTTCAAGCGATCTGAAATGATGCCGTTTACAATAAGTGCTTTTGAATTTTCCGAAGATGAATTTAGGTTGAGTTATATTTTTAATTTAGCGATGAATCGTTTGTTATTCACGTTGTGTTATAATCTCGTTCTAGTAACTCATTGATTTACACTGGTCAACTGCAATTAGCGAATATTGTGAAAAGTATATATTCCGACTACACTCACTCGACCTCACTTTGTCACTCATCTTTAATACACCAAAATAGTAGTGAGACACAGTATGAATCCGGATCTATAGTTAACTATTAATTAAGTTAATAAAGGGTGTCCTGCATCAAATTGCAACACGGAAAAAACATTGTAGAAAATTAACTAGTTGACCGATCCTTTTAAAAGTTTCAGACAATAAAATATAACCCATAAGTAAGCTTTTGACATATTTATTTCCATCAATTTCAGTACCATATCAATAAGCTCCCGCCTTCCGCTTAACTCCACATCATTTGACCTCTTTTTGATGCTTCCGTAGTGGCTTGTTCATAATAGCCCAGTATTTTTAGATGGGCCTTAGCTCCAGTGCGTTGTAGGGGCTCATGTCCTTGGGTACGAAAGTGACACCGTTGGCTTCGTACCACTCCAGGACAACATAGGAATAGTTGCACGAAGCTAGATCCGGCCAGAAGAACGTAGGGCCCTCGTGTTGCTACAACAGAAGAAGCAGACGCTTCTATAGACTCTCCTTGAGGTATATCTCCCCGTTTACAGTCCCGGTAGTCACGATTGGCGCACTCCATTAACCACATGACCAGATTCCACATGCCAAATCAGGTATTTCTTGGCAAACTTTGACAGTTTATGTTTCCTTGTTTCCTCCGGAACATCAAACTTGTGCTATGCGGTAAAGCACAGTAACCCCGGAAGCTGCCGGAAGTCCGCCTTGACGTAAGTCGCGTCATCCATGAAGAGACAATGAGGCTCCGTCAGCATCTGGGTGTACAGTTACCGGGCCGGTGACCTGCCCATCGTATCTTGCCTTTGGTCAAAATTTGGATCCTCCTACACTTTGTACGTATGCAGTCCCTTCTGGCCTTGGCTCTCTGAACGGAAGACTTGGACAGATTCAACTTTTTGGCCACATCTCTGACCGGAGCATTGGGATTCCGCTTAAACGCTTTCACGGCACGCTTGTGATCCTGATCACTAATAGAACATCCATTCTGACCGCATATCTCCTTCCGTTCGATGTTTATAGTTTCATATGAGTTTCTGCATGATTCCGAGTTGTTCTCCGATGTCCCTATGAGAAAGTTGAAGATTTTCCAGGTTCTGGACTGACAGTGATAAAAATACAACAAGAAAAACACACTTCTATCCAAATTTTCAAGAGTTAATACCCAATGGGTTATTTTCTACAGCGTTTTTTTTTCCGTGATGCATCTGGATGTGGGACACCCTTTAGTATGCACAAATCGGAATTGAAATAAGCAAATATTATTTGCCAACTACTTTTCAATCCATATTTTTCTGTTGCCTAGGAATGAAGATGCGCCAATAATCATCAGTATCACACCCTACGTCAATGCCTTGACATAAATGTACTACGACATGGCTGATAGAAAAAGGTGTAAAAGATATGATACTATTTCTGCGAGCTAGATCTTTGGGTCTCTCATGCAATAGTTAATCAGAGAGAACAACTCAACCCTAGCAGCAACAAGTGTACACATTAGCTAAATATCTCACTGTGACTCAATTAAGTCACAATCGAGTTACTGTAACCAACTATAACGATTCTGTGTTGCTTGGGATACAATCCTCATCGCCTCTTAATGCTGCAACAAAAATGAAAACACCGTCTCCAACGATCTATTATAAAGACTTATATCGAGCCGACTCACCAACAGTTAGGAACAAAATCGACCTACAATTCGGGTATTGATTCACGATTTTACAAAACAATAACTCCACTCCCTGTCGGGTAGCTTTACGTCTACTGACCGGAACTTGGGCCCCTTTTCAACTTTCTGGTTGCCTTATTCATCAGTTTCGTCAGTTCGTTTTTGGGTTTCGCCAAGAAAAAATGTTCAATCAGATCCTCCACTTCAGGTCCCATGAATTTTTGATTAGTTGGAGGTTGGCGTTCGTGAAGCCGACTGGGATCCTCAAACGCTCCATTTTTTCCAGTGACCGGTTCACACTTGCCCGTTAACCGAAAAGAAAATAAGTGCGGCTTCGACATTCCATTTTTACTGATTATCAGCCACAAGAGAATTTTCTCCGGGATCTTCGTGTGAGAGATGTACTTCACGTCACTGCTCTCCTCCCAACACGGCCGGCCTCGACTTCCGCGTCCTCCTGACGGTTTCCCTGCTGGCCAAATACTTTTTGACCGCCTTTTGTCTGTCGTACTAACCTACTGGCCCTTCCGTGTTCCGGTCTAGCGCTTACTGCACCTTCTGTTAACGCAGAACCGTCGGACAACCGGAGCCCGGCTTGCGCTTGATGCTCTCACCTTTCTACGGTAATTCCAATATGATTATATACAGATGAATTGGAAATAAATGACTACGAAGTTCTTACTCCAGTTGACACTCCGTATATGGAATAATTTACAAATTTCAGACTATCCCATACGAATTTCTAGCGAAGTTGAAAAACATCTTTGGAACAGGTACGATAAAGAAGATAGATATAAAGCCAAAGGGTGATTGTATGAGAAGCAGGGTTGGCTTTGAGTAAACTTCTTGATTATCATCTTCAACAAGTTCAGCATTCGAATCATCGTTGTCTGAATCATCAGCATTGGTTGTTGAAGGATCCGTGTACAAGTCATCACACACTGTCAAGTGAATCCCGTGGTTGTTGTTCTGCTGGTTGTAGTTCTGTGGATATTCGGACAGGCTTCCAAATTTAAGCATAACTCGGACTCCGTCACTTGCACCGGCAAAAAGTTCAACCGTGCTCCCGACCATTTCCAACGTCTTTGCTGAACATGATTCGTAAATTTGACAATGACCCAGGATGTAAAAGGATCTACCGCTTGTCCATTGTGTTCGATGTTGGTAATGACAATCAACGGGTAGAGATCGATTGAGCATAAGCATGAGCATGATTGACCGCCCACGGATGCTACACCGTTATTGGCAGATCAGCTATATTTACACAAAGAACCAACAGATGATGTTTGGGTCTAACATACATCCTCAATGTGTAAAAACTGACCCATTATAAAGCAATACCGGCGCCAGCCCTGCTCGAATGCTAGTCAAATAGGGAATAAGAAGAAACGTGTTGATGTGATACTCGTTTTGAAGGAAGCCGAGACATCCTCTGCACTTCTATGAGAAATCACTGGGATTTATGAGTGACGGCATGCCTCCTTTTCTGTGGATATCCTGCAAATAGAGATAAGACAAGTTGGGTCGCCTCTTCGATGGGTGACCCATCATAGCATTACTAAATTATATTGTTTCTGTTAATTTCTACGCTCATTAATTTGGTACCAACCACGGGAGACTTGGTCCTATACCCAATGCTTTCCTTATCTCCAATCCGTTGAACTACTCGCAATTTTTTGTGATATTTTGGGCGGAATATTACAATTTGAGATAATTCTAGGCTATCGTTTACCAAAATTGGCCAGATCGACAGGTAATCGGTGGGTGAGTGACCACCAGGTACTGCATAGCAAGATGCTTTGAAGCGGACCGGATGAATTTTTGAGCAAACGGCCCCTCCACGGATAGAGATCGATTGCCAGATAAAGTCACTGTTTGTTAAAACATTAACAGAAAACTCGACCTTTGCAGCAAGTCATACCACAATTCTTGCTAGTGAGTGACGTTTGATAAATTTAAACATTAATTATTGCTTCACTGGAATCGCTAATACAGAGGAAACTTTCGCGGCCGACGGTTTCAAATCCAAGTTGTGTTTGATTTTTAGATGTCCGCTTCAGCTGCAAACTGCTGTTAGCCATTGCAAGATAGAATTCGGAAACACATACAACTTTTTCTCTGTCCTCAGGAATCTGATTTGTTGCAATTAAATGAAAATTACTAATATTTCTTCTCATATTCTTGGTAATCTGGTATTTTTTGCCACCATTTAAACTGTTGGGCGCATCGGAACTTCATCCGCTTAAAAAAAAGGCTATTAGGAAGACTGCACTTTGTAAGAATCATAAAATAATTCACGGTGTTTCTCTCCGAGGTCTCTACGTTGGAGACGACGAGAAAAACTTTAGTGATCGTCAGTCGGTGCGAATCAAAACAAACCCAAAAAAGGAGAGAGTTCCTCTCCCATGTGCGAATCAATAAACAGAGTGCACACAATAGATCGCTAGAATAACTATCACAAGCCACAGTGGTACATGCACGTCTTTCCATGCGTCAATTTTTGCCTGTTGAAGTGGCGGACTTGTTCCGTTGCTACAACCTACCCCGCAGTGGGATGTTAGGCAAAGATTGACGTCCATGGTTCGAGTACCATTGGATACATGCCCTTTCGCCCAATTTTCAAAACATCTGTTAGATTTCCTACCTGCCGCACTCTGACGGAACTATCAACACTTTCTCTTCACATCTTTCATTCTAGCCAAAAACATTAATGTTCACTCTTGGTGCCTCATGGTGATGAGCGAACATCTCCTTCTACATAAAAAATGAGCTAGAATTAAAAGAAGTTTGAATGAAAGTTTCTAAACAGACGGGAAACGCTATTGTGCAAAATCTATTGGATAATGTTAAGATGAAGCTGCGAGCATTTGGAATGTGCTGATTAAGGAATGTATCGAAAATAAACTGGCAACGCTTATGATTCACTCACACATACACGCGTAAGACTACCTGTCTGAGCCTACCTAAATTAGACGCGTTCATCTGTCAACAAATTGATCAGCTCCTGAACTTTCGGTGAACAATGATCGTTTTTGAGATGCCGTGAATCGAAAAAAATGTTAAGATTCAAGTGGTGGACACGTGGTTTCGTGAAAAGGATGTCTCAATGAACAACAATAAGTTCGGGGAACACTACTCGATCGATGAGCTGCCAAGAAGAGGTTGAAAACCCAGGTCCAGTTGACCCAAAATTGGATCGGAAGGTAGTCAACCGCATCCTTTGGAACAGATCGATGTCGTTTCGTGATTTGGTCAAAAAAGCTGGTACTTCCGTTGGAATGGGGCAAAGAATCAAAAAGCGCAACAATCTGAAGACTGTTGAACGAAAATCCAGGGCGAAAACCAAAAAGTGATGCAGCCGACTCTTGCATCGACCATTTTGATGTCCTTTTTTTTAAGGTTTACTGGTGGGACTCTGAACAGAGTAGACACCTCTACGCCAGGCCTTTGATGATATCGTTGCGTAAATCCTTTCGAATCATTTTGCCAGCCGTCCAAGAAGACGCTGTTGCAAATGATTCGGAAGGAGTCACGTTTGAGTTTTTTTGAGTCTTTTCGTGTGTTTCTTAAATTGTCTGTTGGTTGTTTTATCAGTCAGTTTTACGTTCTCCAGTCTTTTGTAGTTCAGTCCGTGAAGAGTGTCATTTATGTGCTCTGATAGTCTTCCGAAGCAGTTTTCTCGAACCAAAAATAGGAAGCTATGGTATTGTTCATTGAAGTAATTGAGGTTAAACTACCTCAACGTTTTGCCAGTGCCCAGAGACTTTTGCATCGATCATTTTGATCGCTTTCGAAGAATATGTAAAAGACTTCGAAGAGTATTTAAAAAGCTTCCAGGACCGCATTTTTGCATCAATTCCATCGGTGAAATTGTGAGTATCTCTGAAAAGTCGTTCGACGTGCAAAATTCTTCTGGAAGGGTCTTATATGGCAGGCCTCCAAGTCATCGATTGTCTTCACTAATAGTACGATCAATGCCGATGTTTACCGTTCTGCGTTTTTACAGAAAAGGATGCTTCAGTTATAAAAGTAGTACAAGGTCCCTCCTTTTTGTTTTTTTCGTTTATTTGTTAGGCTCAGGCGTGTGTAACACTTTACGGAGCCGGTATTCAATATTGTAACTTATTTAAGCCATTATTTGCTGCTTTTGGTTGCGACATCTACCAAATACTCGATCCCAGCGGTCCCTTTAGGTACAAGTTGCATGGAAACAAAAGGATAGCTTAACTGAGACACAATAATAGGGAATTTACTAGAGTGGAAGGAAGGGGGGGGGGGGGGGGGTGATGACGTTACACTCTTAGATCAGACAAAGGAATTCGTAAATCGCTTGCATGCAGGGTTGCCACATGCACAGATTTATCTAGATTGACTTAGATCTTTTTAATTTTTTTCATACAGATTTTTGAGAGAAACCAAGATTTTAAAGATTTTTGGCAATTGCTTGTCCTCTCAAATACCTCAAATTAAAAAAAATTATATAAAATGATACTCCCATCAAGCTAAATAAAACAATTGACACTGACACTACAGTGACATATGATAGTTTAAAATTCAGTATGTGTGTGTACCCCTAAATGATTTCCCCATGATTTTTTGATTTTTTAAGAAAATTCCATTGAATTTCTGAAAGATTCACATACATTCCATCAGATCTTCCTTCCGGCGATTCTAAAGGTATTCTCCAGGATTTTGTAGGAATTCCGCCAGGGATTCTTTTAAAAGTTTCTTCTGGTATTGCATCGGCAGTTATTCAAAACTTTCTTAAGATGGATGAAATTAATGGTGGAATCCTTGAATTAGTTTTTTTTTTACTCTAGAGTAATCCCTGGAGAACACATGAGGGAACTGTTCAAAAACTATAAGGTGATTCCTAAAGTAATTTTTATATAAAATCTTGAGTTGTAAAAGAAATTTGTGAAAAGTTTTTTGCAAAAATCTCACATATTTAAATCTTAACTTTAAAAATTACGCAATGGATTTTTGTAGAGTATTTTTTTAAATTTTGTCTAGGATGTCTGCAAATAATTTAACATATATTTTTCTAGGAATTCCTTAAAATAATTCTTCAAGTATTCCACTTAAGAAGTGTTTACACAAATTTCGACAAAATTTTCTGCAGGAATTTATACAAGTTTTTGTTCTTTCAGTTTGGAAGTATTTTTATGCATTCACGCAGTGGAATTTTGGAAAAGTTAGAATTATTTTCTCGATATTTATTTTTGATATTAGGTGTATAGTTATTTCGAACGTGCTTTTTTGTTATCCTTAATAAAATGTTGCAGTGCAAAAACTTATATACATTTTGTGCAATTGTGAAACAGTTTACGATTACAACGGGTCTACGGGCCTTGGGTCAGATGGAGTTTCAAAATGATGGGTTCTGACCGATCCTTCAAGAAACTGCTGAAAGGTAACTGTCCTAATTTTATAATTATCAAATGTACTGGCTCTTTGTGCAAGATACGCATAAAGCTGCCATTGTACCTGGCACCAAATCGTTGGAGTCAGTTGTCAGAAGTAATTTGGAACGGTTTTCGGAGCTCTGTTGTTTTTCACATTCGAATCAAACTGCGACAACGGTTTGATTTTTGCCTTCTTACTGACTCGATGACGTCCATACTTCTCCACTTTTTGAGCTACGTTTTGCCCCTTATCAACAAAGTGTGCAATTAGCTGAAGTCTCGCTAATGGTTCTCTTTTGAAACTTTCATGAGTATTAAAACACCTGTTGGATTTAGGAGTTTTGGATTTCGAGAAACATCTTCGCCAGAAGTCTGAATATATATCAGGGCAGCAGCAGAAGAAATGCTTAGATCCGAACTCTCTATGATACCAGAAAGGAGGCTTTCTACTCGATCTGCTGTGCTTCCTTTACCGAGTTGATTAAACAGATCATTAAGCGCCTTGATCTGAACTATTGTACGAGCTTTGACTCCAAAAAGCTGCACACTTCGAAGGAGTTCAACTCGATTATTAAACAATAACGAACTTTTTTGAAAGCTGTAAAGAAAGTCAATCTGAAATCCTATTGAATAGATTATGTATCGATAATTTAAAATAAATGTGTTTTTATGAGTACATATGCTTTATTTTGCAATCTAATCAATAGCAATTATTAAAAAAAAAAAGTACATTAGCAATCAGGCACCTGAAACGTTTCCATTCTAATTTTGTAACACTAAATATGGAGCAAAGATTTTTGCCAAGATTTTCTGCAGTTAATCATAAAAGATTTTTTTGTTAAAAATTAAAGATGGAAACGAAAAATAATGTGGCAACTCTGCTTGCATGTAGGGAAGATCACGCATTTCCAAAACATCTCTTACCCCGCGGAAGGGTTGACTACCTCGGGCCACTAGGGTATCCAATAGTCTGGAGGCATCATTATCCGGGCAATGCCAAACTGCGTAAGCGATGTCATCATAATCGGTTCCACAACTACATAAATGGCTATCGACGAGGTTAATTCTGTAGAGATGTGCGTCTAGCGAGTAGTGGTTGGACATAAGTCTTGAGATCACACGAATGAAACGGCGACTTACATCCAGATCTTTGAACCACGATCTCGACGAAACATTTAGAATAATGGAATGTAACCGCCGCCAAAGAGAATTACTTGTCCAATCGTTTTGCCAACTTGAGGTCCCTCCTTTGTTTTGGCCTTATTTGGTGTCAGCCCATTGCGCATAACCCACAGTAAAACCGATGCAAGAAAATGGAGTAGGTTTCGTTGAAAAAGGCATCAATACTCCCAATTATCCACAATTTCGTCCAATTGAACGCTAATGGGCTATCGCCAAGCGGAATTTTAAGAAGAGTGGTAAGGAGTGCAATAGAATTTGAAAAGAAATCGTCTTCGACTTCGAGAAAACGCGGCTAAACAACTGTCCAAAACCTCATGAGAATTAAATCTGAAATTAGAATATTCTGGAAATAAAGTTACTCTTATTGAATTTTTGTTGTTGTTGTCGTAACTAAACGAGCAAGACTTGAATTAATTGATACAGTTGTTTTCAATCTGTTGTTTTGTTTTTTTATTTCATGCTATAAGTTACCAGTTTGTGTTGCCAGTTTGTTTTCAATAAAGTCCTTATTAGTTTATCTTCATATGCTAGTTTCAAAAGAATTTCGGTAAGAGGCCGAATTTTGGAGAACATTTTTCTGTGTGTGCAGTTTTCTTTGAATACGCCTTTCTCGAAGTATTATATGGTTTATTCAAACCGGGAAAACTATTTTAGAGGTCACAATTTCGAATTTGAGTGGCCACCCTGGTAACGTCATACTTTAATTTGATCAAATCCACTATCAATCCCCACAAACGATGTAATGCGCGTTGATCTATGAAATTGAATATAATTTTTCATCCGCATGCACACGAGAGTACCCCCACATATATGATTGTGTGTGTGTGCGCGCGCGCACGCTCGTTTGTGTGTCAGGAAAAGTGACAACCGTAATTAGCACTCATTAGCACTACTCCCGGCTGCGGTTGAAAATTAGGATGGAATGCAAATGCTGTGGCTGCCGACGGAGAGGGTGGAAACCCCCCAAATTTCCGCCCCCCACACGGTGGATCTCCCTTTCGCCTCGTGTCGAGTTCAGTTCCCGTGCAGCAGTGCGCGGAATTTTTCATCACCCGTCGGTGTGGTGCTGACATCTTGAACGAGATCCAGATGCAGCCGAGCTTAAAATTTAAGCACCACCGGGGAGCATTTGCATGCAAATTGGTCCGATTAATAAGGAGTTGCAGCATCGTCAGAAAGGCTTTGGAGATCAGATCATCCGGCAGGGCAATCTTTTGCTCGTTACTGCATTCGGTTTAAATCCACTACCGAAGAAGCGGGCCTGAAGCTGACAATTGGGCGCCATAACGGGATTTTGATTGCATTTGGGTTGATTCGAGAATTGCTGCTAATGAAAATGAGCTTGCGTTCATGAGTTCGCGCAATCGAAAGTAAGAATTTCCTAATCAAATTGTCACAAAATCATCTCCACCACATTGTTTACTGCCAGCAAAACGGTCACTTCGAAGACGAAGTTCTCATTTGCTACCGTCTTAGCCACCATACGCGTTATTCGGTTCGACACCGGAGGAGGCATGGGAGGAGTGAGATTTCCGCTCGCAAATTGATTGGCTCGTGGCTAACGGCCATCTGCAAGAACCGGTAATGACATTAGGGGAGCAGCTATAACCAATAAAGCCTTGGCTCCATCCGACTGGAACTGAAGTTCTGTCCGATTGTCACTAATTAGATCCGTCAGGGTGGGGAAATTGATTCGAATTAGCGATGGGAGCCGGGGATTTTCTTGATTGTTCCATAACACAAGTTTCCACAAGCAACCGACACGTGTATGGCGACTTTGAATGATATCAATTAATGTAACACTTCGTTTTGAGGATTCCCCTCAATTTTGATGGCAATCAATTTTCGTAGGAAATTGACTCACAAATTATCAGCTCACGACGACACGGGACGGAAGACAACCTTAAAAAACAAACTACCATGAATTATTAATACGAGTTCAGTCAGCTCATCGTCTCGTTTGTCCAATCGGCTATGGCTGAGGTGGCAAGCAAGCATGGTCACTGAAGTACAGGGAAGATGGCTAGGCCTCTGATTTATTCGGTAACAAATTAGACCGACGATGCGCCGGTGGGGACCCGGATCGTAAATCAAATCTGCGGGAAATTGAAAATTTATTCCTCACCATTTAACTCGGGCGCCGACTCTGCCGTACGTGCATAGAGAGAGGACATGGTGCGGCCGTCTAATTGCTGGCACGGGTCCAAGGTTTTGGCTTTCCTTGATTTTATTTGAAGTAAAAATTTCGATGCATGATTGACTTAGCATCGTTTTTTTACTGCTATCCATAAACTACGAATCTCTATTTTTCTGGACATACCACTAAAGAAAACAAAACTTACCTCCAATGATCCTTGATTCACTCAAAATACCTTCGACAGGATGACTCCATCTCGAAACGACCACATACCATCCATTCGACTCATCATGGCTCAGAAGTCAAGAAGATATTGGCGAAAAGCTTAAATTTGCTTGCTACTCCTGCTGCTGCTGCTGCCTTCATCCATAACGTCATTATAGGTTAATCCAATTAAGCTGAAATTGCTTCTTTTTTCTCCATCCGTTCTCTTTGTGTGTGTCTTTCCATTCACTCCGCAACCTTCGATAGCGATAGGGGTTTTGGTTTTTCGTCAGGCTGAGAATGCGAGCGCGGCTTTCCGGGCTTTGTTCTTTTGCGGTAAGATATGCCGGTCGTGTTCCGTCTCCTGGTTGATCCACATCGACCGACCGACCGGCAAGATCAGATGCAGCCGCAGAGCTTTGAGAGTTCTTTACTCCAATCGATTGTTGCTTCTGGCCCCCGGAGGAAGTTTCACGACTTTAATCACGGAGAATGTGGCTCACCCGGACATTTTCCCTTCGCCGTTAAATATCTGAAATTTTTGTTTACAAGAAGAAATGTTTTAATAGAAGAACTCCCAATGCTCATACCCCCTTCGGGCGAGCTCGTTCCTCAAGACTCGCTGTCTTAAATCAGCAATAAATTATGCAGTTTTCCTTCAATCCATTCTTCGCTCCCTCGAGAGGAGGAGGAGGGGGTGGACAGAGATTCTCGCCTGAGTCAGAGTCTGAGCCTGGTTATAAATATTAAATTCTTCCATCATGCTCCCAAGGCTCCCTCCCGGCATCATTATCAGCTCGGGCTAATCCAATTACAATATTTCCATTTCCTCGGCGAATAGATAAGCGTCACATTAGCAAAACCATGTCGGCTCTCTCCGTTGTTGGTTTTGTTGATGTTTTTGTTGTTGTTTTTCCTGAAGGTCTCAACTCTTGAGCAAACAGTAGAAGACACACCTCGGGAATCACGGGGCGCCAACAGATGGCGGTCGGTGGACGGAATGCTGGCTTGGTTTGTTCCGTTTATTTACAATTCAAACTAGCAACGAGCAGCCTGCTTCGTTTCGTTTTTTTACGTGTTTTCTAGCGGACTGGAAATCATTCGAGCAGCAAGAGGTTGATTAAGTAAATGTTGTCAAAGGTGGCAATTTGCGAAATAAATGCTACCTATTATGAGAAATTATCTTCCACCTTAGGGTTGTGATGGACTCCCATGCTCTCTTTTTCCTGATTGAGTAGTCAGTTAGTTGGATACCTCAGCTAAAAAACACTTGGATCACAATGATGATGAACCACAAGAATGTCTCGAAAGCGAGTTCATCTCAAAGATATTTTTTCTTGGGATTTCAACAAATTTGCACACAGCCAAATCTTGCTAAAGAAAAACTTGCAGTATATGATTATTTCTATTTATTTCTAAATCCGAAAAAATCATCATATCAAAAGGTTAATTTATAACTCATTAACATCAAAATACTATTATTTGGACTTGTTATATCCGTATGCATTTTCCGACTTTTTAGCAAAATCTTTCTCTATTATTTGCCTCTCCTTTCGATTCCACAAGGTTCCGCTTCACATGGCCCTAATATTTTTCCTGCATACCACTCTTGACCCGCTTTACCATAATGGCAAGACGCCAAATCAGGCCAAAACAACAATCAGATACTGGCCGAGACCCGGAAGGAAGGAATATGCCGCATATTAATCGACCGGACGTTGAGGAGATGGAGGACGAGGGAAATCTTTGCCGTTCTTTATACAACTAGATCAGTTCTCAAAGAAGATTTGAGATTGATGCCGTACAAGAAACGAAAAATTCATGGACTTTCGGAAACCAACAAGGAGAACAGAGTCATCCGTTGTCGCGAATTACTTCGTCGGCACGGTGATTCCATGACCGTGTTCTCTGATGAAAAAAAAAATCGTATTGCAACAAAGTTTCAACGCTCAAAATGACAGGTTCTAGGCAGCGAGTATTCAAGATATCCCTTCTTCAATTCAGTGCAGTTCAACGCTTTCAAAATCATACTTTGGTCATGGTCTGGGGAGCGATTTCTGCGGAAGGTCGTTCTATCACTGCTTTTCATTGATAAGTGTGTAAAAATCAACGCAGGATACTACGTAAAAGAGGTCATGAAAAAGCATATGAAGAAGCATACTTCAACGATGCCCGGTAACCGCAAATTGGTGTTTCAACAGGATTCTGCGCCGTCCCATGAAGCAAAGATTACCCAAGCATGTTGCAGCAAGAATTTGCAAGACTTCATTTCTTAGGAATTATGGCCAGCGTCTTCACCAGATGCAAATCCTCTGGATTTTTCTATTTGGGGAATTATGGAAGTTCACTGTCGAGATCTCAGACCAATGGGTATTGAAACATTCAAAGTAGATATGGGATGAAATCACTGAAAATCAGGTGTGAGCCGTTTGTAATGCCTTTTCAAAGAGATTAAGGGCAATAATTAGAGCTAAAGGCAATAGAATCGAAATTTAAATATGTACACATAAAAAATAAAATATAAGAAACATTCGTGGGAGATACAGTCTTTGTTTCATGCGTCACTTTTTGGTCCTACCCTGTCCATAACAAAACATTGCGATAGATTAATGAGCTAGGACATAAGAAGTGTAATTTTATATTAAATTAAACAAAAAAATAGTTAAACAAGTATTATGGGGCAAATGCTCCGTCAGATTACACCGTTGAATATTGGTTTCGATAGTTTCGTGGTGACCCTCCACTACTGATCAAGTCCGCAGTGGCAGGCCCGCGATCACAGATGAAATGGTGTTGGCTGACCGGAAAGTGAAGTTGCGTGAGGTAGCAGTTGCCACAAAGATTAGTACTGAGCGCACATACCATATTTTGGGCGAGATTCTGCATATGAAAACATTATCCTGCCGGTGGTGCATGCTCACTTCTGACCAAAAACACGAACGCAAGAGTACTTCAAAATAGTGTTTAAACTTGCTGATGCGAAATCAAAAGGACTTTTGGCGTCGATTGATAACTGTTGATGAAACCTGGATCCACTATTACACACCGGGAAACAAAATGAGTGCCCGGCGATGGAGTAAATTGGACACGACTGCTCCGAAGTGGCCTGGGGAGGCTCAATAGGTCGGACAGATTTGAGTGTCGGTTTTTGGGTTGTCTGGGATTTTCATGGCATACTCTTCGTGGAATACCTTGAAAAGAATAAAACTATCAACAGCGAGTATTACTGTGCATTTTTTAAGCGATTAAATGCCGAAATCGCTGCCAAATGGCCTCACATGAAGAAGAAGGTGAAAGGAGTCTCGAACCATCATAAAAACCTTCAACAGCCTCATAAACTCCTGAGATAATTCTCATGTTTGGTTGAAGTTTGTGTTTCATTTAAATCAGAACCCCTCCTTCCAAAAGCAGAAAGGATCTCAAGTCACCACAGAAACATTTCTCGCCTTCAAAAACTTTCACATGCCAAATTTTGTTCCATTTGCTTGATTAGTTCTCAAGTTATGCAAAAAAATCTGTTTTATTTGTATAAGAGCCTGATAAGGAAAAGCCTCAAACTACCATAAAAACATTAATTGTCTCCAAATTACTCCACATGCCAAATTTTGTTCTATTTTCTTGATTAGTTCTCGAGTTATGCAGAAATTTGTGTTTCATTTGTATGGGAGCTTCCCTTTCTAGATAAGGGGAGGGGTCTTAAATCATCATTAGAACCTTTTCCGGCCCCGAAAACCCCTGCGTACAAATTTTCACGCCGATCGGTTCAGTAGTTTCTGAGTCTGTAAGGGTCAGGTAGACAGACAGAAATAATTTTTATAAACATGTATATATAGATAGATAATCAGATTGATCTCACCAAATGTCGTATCTGAAACAATATTAATTATTCACGACAAAATAAGTGCTAAAATTAACTTTACTTAACCGCCTATTAGATACGTTACCAGTATTACAAAATTCTGTTCACCACCAAATTTTCCCGCTATGCACGACTGTAGATCGAACTTGAAAAATGCTCATTGTCGTCAATTCACTTGCGACAAAACGGAAATCACTTCATCTACAATTTATGTCCTATTGGCAGAATACTAACAACGTTATTATCAATAGCATATGATTCGTAATTGAGCTAAAAAGAAAGTGAATATTATATTAGCGTGTACTCGTAATACGTTTTGTTTGCATGTCAAAAAATCTATTTTGGTCTATTTCTATTTATTTTTACAGTTTTTTGCGAAATGTTTCGAATTGAACAAAGAAATTCTGCACACTTGGTGCAAAAGGATGTAACGTACAATGAGATTGTCAAAAAAAGGTCAGAGTTCATCCAAGAGGTATAAAATGAGTGGCTGTAAAGTATAGTGAACAGTACATACTTCAGGATCAGCCGAGAACTGGATGAATGCCCCATTCCAGAAATCCAAACGTCGTCGATTGCATTTCTGAGAACAAATCAGCCTCTACTCGTGATTTGAAATGCAGGACGTGCATTGGGATGATCCAGTGAATTAAGAAAAGAAATGAAAAATTCGGTGAGAAGTTGCGCATTTGGTAAGCAATGAGGCTTGAGATCTTCCAATTACTACACGTTTCTTTTGTGAATGGATGCCGAAACTTACCGAAACGAGTGCTTGCAGAAGGGGTTGCTGCTACTACAATTGAGAAGCATAAGATTCCTTCGCTCTTCTGACCAGATCTGACTACAATCTATCTGACTATCAATTCTACAGTGGTTTTCTGATAACAACGTTGATTTCGTTGAAAAAGACACCAACCCACCCAACTGCGACTGATGGAACGCTACTGGGCAATCGTCAAGCGGAATCAAGACTAAGACAGACACTGACATTGAAACATATCCGCCTGGTGAGTTCTTCAGGGTCCGGTAATTGAAACAAACAGATAAATTGATCATAACGACAACATTTAATTCAAATTCATTAAACTTCACTTGGCAACAAACCACTTTTTGAAAATTTACTGGACGAGTTGAACTTGTTTGGCTTTGAATTTGACAGCTAGCCGCAGACGATTGAGGAACACATCGTACGAGGCCCGCAGATGCTTTTGTGGTATTTTATCCCAGGCTGACGCCATATGTCACTCCAGAACATCAAAAACTTCATGTTTTTTAGAATAGACTTTGGCCTCCAACGTGCTCCAGACAGCAAAGTCCATATGGTTCAGGTTCGGTGAACACGCTGGCCACTCCGAGCTCGAAATGAAGCCTGGGAAATGTTCCGCAACCCAGTGATGGACTTTCTTCGCGGCGCCGAGTCCTGTTGGAAAGCCCTATTCCTGGGTTCAAAATGACATGTCCACGGTTCGACGACGTTCTGTTGACCTAGTTTCCAGTATGTATTTTGCTTGATCTTCACTCCTTCAGGGAACAAAAAAAACCTGCTGTGTCCGGCCATCACGGATGATTCCGGCCCAAACCATCACCGAAATCTCTTGAACCCTTTAGATCTTGTAGTTAAGCTTTCAGAATCCGTCGGAACTGTTGACTCGATACATTGAGATCCTCTGTCAATTTAGTGGCACTATGTCTAGGAATTTCTCTTAAGGCGCCTCTTGACGATCTTCATCAAGGCAGGTGTCACCGCAGGAGCTCGTCGTCAACCAGCATACCGTTTTTTTGTCCTTCCGGTCTTCAGACATCCTTTGACTGTACTGTGTACAAACACACATAAATTGGACAGCCAGCGAACTAAAGGGTGTTCCGATCAAAATTTGGTCAAACAGTTATTTGTATGAGTCGATCAAAGTTCTTATTAAGAAGTGTATCGAAAAGTAGTTATAAACTTCCAAATAATAAAATAGGCATGAAAACATGGTTAAAATTAACATACTATTTCAGTTTATTATAGCTTAACATGTTTACAAAAGATCCAAACGGAAAAACTAGTCATCATGTTCATTTCTGTAGAATGCCCGTACCTTTGATTTGACACCTGCCATCAAATTCTGCACAGTGACCTTTGTGCACTTCCTGGATGCCGCTGCCCAATTTTTCTTAAAATCGGTCATGTTTTGGGACACTGTACCATCCTTCTTAAATATACGCTTGACTATTGCCCAATAGCGTTCGATCGGTCGCAACTGGGGACAGTTTGGTGGGTTGATGTCTTTTTCTACGAACTTGATGTTATTCTCCGTCAGCCACTGTAGAGTGGATTTGGCGTAATGTGCCGATGCCAAATCTGGCCAGAAGAGAGGAGGGGACTGGTGCTTTCTATACAATGGTAGCAACCTGTTCTTCAAACATTCCTTTTGATAAATCTCAGCATTTATAGTTCCTTTTGTATAGAAAATTGAAGAACGCAAGCCACATGTGCAAATAGCTTGCCAAATGAGCACCTTCTGACCGAATTTCTCTATCGCAACAGTCGTATCTGCGGTTGGCACACGTTCCCCAACAGATTTAGTATAAAACTGCGGCCCCGGTAGCGTTCTTGAATCTTCTTTAACGTATGTTTCGTCATCCATCAAAAATGCACTGGTCGACATTGTCCAAAATGCAGCTGTACAGCTTTCGAGCCCTGGTTTTGGCACGAGACTTTTTGTTCCGGAGTTTGTTTGGGCACTTTCTGCTTTTTGTACGTCTTCAAGTCATTCCTGCGCTTGATTCGTTGAATCATTCCGATGCTGGTCCTGAACTTCTTGGCTAGATCGCGAGTAGAGGCAGATTTGTTCCGTTGAATATAATCCACAACTTTTTGGTCCAAATCGGGGTTGCTGGAGCCGGGTTTCCGGCCAATTCTTGGTAAATCCTTGAGGGAGCACTCCTTACCAAACTTTTCGATGATGCGTTTTACACTTGCCGGGTGAAAATTTACTCTTTTCGCAATCTGGTTGTAAGTAACACCCTTTTCGGTGCACCAAGTGTGCAGAATTTTCTTTTTAGTCTCAAATTCAATTCGCGACATTTTGAATACAACTTTATCAACGGAAATGAATGAACCGAATAATCATTTTTGACATGTAAACAAAGCAAATGGCGCTTACACGCTAAAAATATATACAGTAGTTTATGCGTAATAACGCATCGAATGTTTATAACTACTTTTCGATACACTCCTTAATAAGTCAAATTCTTTTTCTTTTTCAAGTTCAGTTAATACAAAATACAGGAAAAATATTCAGCTAAGGTTTCTTTTAACCGAATGCGAATTGCCGGGTCTTTCGGTTAACCATTTGATTTTGTTCAAACTCCTTGTCCACTTTATTCGCCGTGGAACGCCAGTTTGCCTTGAACTGTCTCTCACTCACAACAGCTTTTTGAGTCTTCTTAAAGTTCCGCTTGACGATGGCCCAATATTGTTCAATTGGGCGGAGCTCTGGCGTGTTGGGAGGGTTTTTGTCCTTGGGCACCACTTGAACGTTGTTGGCAGCATACCACTCCATGGCCTTTTTTCCGCAATGGCAAGATGCCAAATCCGGCCAAAATAGAACGGAGCAATTGTGTCGCTTCAGGGAAGGCAGTAGACGTTTTTGTAGGCACTCGCTCAGATAAATTGGCTGGTTGACGGTTCCGGTCGCAATGTAAACGTTGCTCTTCAAGCCACAGGTACAGATGGCCTACCACACCAGATATTGCTTTGCGAACTTTGATAGATTAATGTGCTTGAAGATATCTGCCACCTCTTTCCGTCCGGTTGCCGTATAAAATTGCTGTCCAGAAAGCTGTTTAAAGTCTGCCTTGACGTAAGTTTCATCGTCCTGTAACACGCAATCCAACTTCGTCAGCATCGTCGTGTACAACTTTCGCGATCGTGGTTTGGCCGACGTGTTTTATTTATCGTCGAGATATGGAGTCACCACTTTCTTGTAAGCCGACAGTCTAGCTTGTTTTTTAGCTCTATCCATTGTTAAAGGCGCCACTTCCAGCTTCTTGGCGACATCTCGGACGGAGAGGTTGGGGTTCCGCTCGAAACAGCGGGCAACTCTTTTTGTCGTCGCTGTAGCCTTCGGCTTTCGATTTCCCTCCGATCCAGCTTTCCTGGCTGTCCACAAACGTTCACCGAACACTTTTAATACGTTGGTAACAGGTAACAGGCAACGCGACGAGGGGTCGTCCAATGCAGTTTCGTGCGCAACGTAATAATGACTGTTGAAGTAATGCAGCATTTCAATTGACGGACACAGTATACAGGATTGTCTATCCTCACCTAACAACTATGTTTAATTTTCCACTTATCAAAATTCGTGCTAACGGTCCATTTGTCCTTATGAATTTCGACCTTACGGACTTTAACCGGATTTAAATGACGTATTTGGTCATTCGATTTTCGGTCTAATGGCGTTCGGCCTTAATGTTATTTTGCCTAATGGCCCTATACCATTCTTTAAAGACGCCTTGCGAGAAAAGGGCTCCTAAACCATACAGTTGAAATAGTTGTTAAATATTGGTAGAAGATTAAAATAAAAATTCAGTATGAATTTTGAAAACAAATGATGGAGTCTCGTGTTGCAGTCTTAATGATTTTCGGAACTAATTTTTATTTCAATTCAAGAATGGACCACTTCAGAAGACTTGTGTATTTCTGGGTTCTTACTAAATCTGGCTTCAGCGACACTTTCAAATAAATATTTGCCTTCGTGTTGTATCCCATCTCATCGTCACATCTGATTAGTGATCATTCATTTGAGCGCATGTTTATTTGTTGTGTACTTATGAATCCAATTGGTAGCCTTACCAGAGCATATGGAACTACAATCCTACATCAAAATGTAGGTGGTCAGTTCGAAACGTGATCTGCACAGAAACTAATTATTGTCAATTTCACTCTACAAACATAAGCGCTCAAAAATCTTAAAGACCTCCAATGAAAGATGAAGTAATGCTTGAAGTTCCAGTTCAGCTGTAATAACCCTCATTAAGAAGGAGTAGAAGAAAATGTGACGCAGGGGAAACTTTAAACCACACGACCCACGAGAAACGTCGACGACGACGACGGCCATCAACGTCAACTTGGGTCGGGTAATGGTGTTGATTTTCACACGTGCTCTGTTGCTTCACTTCGCCGCGACTCCAGTGCGCAAATATATTTGAACAGAAGGTGGGAATCCACAAGGTTCGCGACTTCTCAACCACACTCTGCCTTCCTACGAGTAGACAAGATGCAACCGCGAGCCATATTCCACCCAGCCAAAGGAGGTAGTTGTAAACATCAAGCAGACGGTTCATTCAGATCCCATGGAAGCTGAGTTCAACATGTCAGACAGTAGGTCACCACACACGTCTGTCTCGATGAATGGGACCGTTTTAGACAATCGCAACCGAAAAAGGCAATCCTCCTCAGTTGCCAACGATCCTAGTGGCACACATGATGGTAAATTATTTACAGATTACCCCCTTCGTACCGCGTCTGATCTAGGGACGCCTATCATCGCAGCCGTGCTTATTAGACCCTAGCCATCACGCTGCTTTGAAAGCGGATACACGCGACCGAAAATATTTATCACCAGCAGTGCGAGCGTAGAATCTCGTTTTCCCATCATTCTTTCAGCTCATCATCGCTGACGTTCGTTGACAACAGGGCGTGTTGGAATAACTTCTAGGTCGCATCATCACCTCAACCTCATCCATTGAATTAATATTAAACACGGAGATGCATAATCTTCAAAGGCACTAGGTGATCATCACCGCGAACACACACACTGAGGCAGGACTGCCGTCAAAACGAAACCGCAACAGGGAGTCAAGTTGCGCCCTCTGCCGCTGTAGAGCAGCAGTGCTCATGTCGAACTTCCACATGTTCAATATAAATTCAATAAACAAACGATGTCAAATCTGTTTGGGATAAATATTTGCTGACATCGACGGGTGTTGAGAGCGCTCAATAAACACGACTGACCACGGTGGGTGCTGAGCTGATGGTTGATGCTGTTCTGCAGCCGCGGCATGTGTTTAGCGCACTCGAGTCGTCAAAGAGGCTGCTGAGTCGATCGGGCCGGGCTCGGAATGGGTGTTTATTTCAAACAAAACGAGAAAATGGAAGGGCAAATAGATTGAATGATGTCAGTCGGCAGGAGGATCTTCTGTTTAATGATGAACAACGGCGAACGGGATAATGTAAACTGTTACAACTGTTTGGAATGGTGCAATGGTGGAGTCTGTTTGTTAGATGTTTTTTGTTGTTGTTCGGAGGTTTATTTATCATGGGCGGTTTTTTGAAGGTTTTGGAAGGTTGAGTTATTGAGTTGACTTACCAGGTAGAATTAAGTTCGCGATCATTTGAAATTTCATGAGCATTTTTTTTGTAGCCTTGCTCAACTCCTCTTTGATATTGATTATATGGAGTAGTCAAAGATCCTATTTCTTTGTAATTTGTTAACAATGCTTCAAAAAACTCAACACCACCCAGGTAACTAATAAGCATTAGCATATGCAGTAAATCAACCCTAAATCTGCATTTCAGATGCTACAAGCATTATATTAGCATTATATTAGCATCTTGAATGCTATCGGCTGTAAAGCTGCATTTCAAATGCTATTTAAATGCTTGTAGCCTCTAATAAGCATTTCGAATGCAAAACAGCATTCATGAATCATTATCATAGCATTGCAGTAAAGCAGCCGTATATTGGGCCAACAGCATTTAAGGCGACTTAAATGCTTGATAGGCTGCCGTAATGATGCTTTGGAACTGCTTATTGGTTACCTCTGCTTCACATCTTTCGTTTAACTAGATAACTCGACTTATTAGTACACGACACTGAAGTATCTGGTGAAATACGCGTATCTGTCAAGAACAGCAATAAAGGTAGTTGGAATTAAAAGGAAAATACCAATCTTGCTTCTCATTTCTAGTTACAGGTATTCCACTGAACAGCTGCAGCCACACGTTCTAGGATTCATTTATTTTGAGAGGGACCATAAGTTGTCTTTTTTCGGCCAAATAATGAATTATTCAAAACTCTTGGCATTTCAAGAGAATTACTGCATCCTGGTGCCTCGATGTATAAAGAAAGATTTAAAAGGCTGCGTGTAGAAGCGCCGAATTATGATATACACAGAAAAAATATGAATTTTCCCTCTACGTCAGACTAGATTTAGGCGTTATCTGACGAAAATTAACAAAAAAATATCCCATTGATTTCAGGCAAATCAAGTATTCCCTCTCTGTGCATTAGTTAACGCATAAAATTAAATTTTTCTTTCAAATTTTTTAGCAAGATTGCTGACTATGAAGTTTTCTATATTGAGTATTACATCTACGTGTCCTCGTGAGATGTACAGACGGATGACAATATCGCCGATGCAAGTCTGACTGTCGACGACTTGATTCGAGTTTCTTGTTATTCAAAGAACTCCTAAGTTGCTCGTGAGCCTGTAACTTTACTGGATTCAGTACATTCAACACCATTGGAAAAAGAAAAAAAAACTATTTTCTGCCTCGTTTTGGGTGCCATACACCGGTTCAGCTCTCCCAAGGTATGCAAAATTTGATAGAGCTTTTTTAACCGGTGTGTGCTTATACAGACAGGCAGTATATAATTGAACCAACTTCAAAAGACATGAACTTACGGCCAATTATTCAAGCAACAAATCACAATCTGTGCAGAAGAGTATTTATTGTGGTGAGAATCCTCACTCTTTTAAAGGAAAAAAAGAAAAGTCTTTTTTATGGAAGGAAATACGATTTGTCAGTGAGAATCCTGACCCTTTGCAGGTATGCCCAAGATACAAAAGCCAATCCCATAAACTGTTGCGTTCCATTACTAGACGCTCCAGGCAGACTTATGCAGAAATGTTAAAGTCTGCCACAGCAGTTTTCAATTTTGTTTGCTAAAGAATCGGACTCTGATCTCTCTCGCTCTTTACATTTGTTATAATTTTCAATAATTCTCACGATAATAATGTGTATCACCACCGATAAAAACTATTCAATTTTGAGCTACAGACAGTATCGAACATCGACTACAACACCGGATTTAGCAACCCTTACGCAGCAAATCAATGGACTCATGACATTTCTGATGCTACAATTAGACGACCGGTATTCCTGGCGCACTAAGTGAATGATCAGCAACAACCAAGACTCGGGCCTAGCAACACGGCAACATCGTACTCCTAACGCACCAAAAGCAAGCTGGTAGCAACAAAGACAAAGACGATGACGACATCTACAGAACGGACCTAACAGGTCCTGACACAGCAGTTATCCAGTCCATTTGTGAATAACGAAGTAGACTAATCATCTTTGAAAAATTCCCAATAATCTTTGTCACTGGAAGCCCAAACTTTAGTCTACTAATATGTTTTCATGGTATTTTTTTGCGTAAATATTTAAATAAGAATATGTGGCGATACTTTAAAATGTTCAACCTGCATTTGGTAACTATGCAAAAGGGTGAATGAAAGGTTCAGGAGGACTAGTTCACTTCAGTGAGAATATCTTCTAATTGCGAAATATTTTGCCTACCTCCTAACTGATTAAACTAGGCAGCCTTCTTTTTTAATTTCATGATGATGATGATGATGATAATGATGATGATGATGAAATACTACCATCTATTGTAGCAAGGAAAATTTCCATAGGAGTGGAATAATCTGAAACACGATTTGATCAGGATTCTTTTGTTGTTTGTGATCATCAAAATTCTGTATGAAGGGCCAAAAACGTTTGGGCGGGTCCGTAAGCAGAAACACTTAGGCGAAACCAGCGAATATAGGGATGAGAATCTCCTTCCAAAAGCAAGTTCACACCCACAGCACTAGAATCGATTTACATGTTATGTTATCAATAGAGAGCAGGCAGTCCCATGCTCCCTATCCAAATCGTTTCACTTGGGTACCCTGATGGTCCTTCCCTTTCTCTCTTATATATTATGACATGGATATTTAGTATATTTAGTTGTGGTCATATGATTACTTATTTTATGTTAGAAAATTTAGCTACAAGTTAAATTGGTTAGGGCTACCGTTCTTTACTTCTTGCTCTGTTTCGTCTCGATGTTTCTGCTTTTGAAGAACTGACGGATGCATATGAGGGATCATTCCCGATGAATTTTCATTCGTTAATTCCATCATGTTTGGTTACAGAAGACATGAAACATTTTGCCATGTGCTACATTTGAGAATATCAGAACAATGATCCCCCATCGCATCTTCAAGTGATCATTACAAGCTGTCCATTTGGTTCAGGCACTTTGGACCGTTGATGTGGCAGCCTATTCACACATGAAATCTGCCACGACCAACTCGGCAGAACGCGCCTATACCTCTTTCTGAACCGAAGGACAGGATTCTTCTTTTTTAATTTCAGGATTAAATCTCATGGCATTCTTTGATTTGGTAGGCAATATCTAATATTTTTTATCATTGTTTTTTCAAAACTAATCAAAATATAATTTAAAAAATTGTGACATAACCCATTTGATTTTGATTTATATCATGCAAGTTTATTTTCAATATGTAAGATTCATGCCTGGTTCATTCTTTACTCGAATATATTTAACATAGTATCTAATATCGAGTACAATTCTTTATTCTATGAATAACCATGAAGACCACACCAAACTGAATTTACTTTTAAGTTTATATTTCATACATCTGATAATGTATACATTTGGTATTTTTGTTTTCTTTATGTGTACGCATTTCGTTAATAATTGTTATTTTTTAGATTCCGTGTATGTTTTTATTTTCATCTGTGGATACATCATTGGTGAACGCAATCATAGCCTTTTTTTTAAAGAAGTCTGTTTTATTTGGACTGTTCCAATGGAGGTGCCCTTATATCAAGTTTCAAAGCTCAATTGAGATGGAGAGTACCCTGTACACATGGTCTTATCCTCAATGATCAAGTAATTGATTTGAATTGTGGACTATTTGTCAATGTTGATCCGAATAGTTCGTATTTGTTGTATGACCTACGAAAATTGATATTAATTTTTAAAATCAGTCGGTCCTATTTCTCAAGGTTTTTTTTTCCAATGCCGCATACACATAATAAAAAAAAAGTAAATAAATCATTCTTTCACACTTTAATACGTCGCAAAAGCGCCATCAGTGGAGCCTAAAAGACTGAGTAGAAGTAGCATGAGTTATTCTTCCCACAAAAAAAATTATCATCGTCAAGCTTGGGATTCGAACACGAGTCCTTGACGTGTTAAGTTTAAAGATTCTTTGCTACGCCAACACCGACTGTTCAAAAATCAACACTTAGTAACTATGATATGTTTCTCGTTGGGATTTAATTACAATCTTGTGCAACAATCTTGCTAACGTTTCCTTTAAAAAATGGATTTTTTTCGAATGGTGATAAAAAAAAGAGAATTGCTTTTGATCAATTTCCCATGGAATTTAATTATTTAAGCTCACTTGCAAAAAAAATCAATGCCCTTGCGAGCGGCCTTCCGGCAGTTAACCTGAACATTCGCCATGGCGGACGAAAACATGCGTTTAGGCATGTTTTTGAGTTACTCCTTCGTTTTGTTCATCAATTCCTCCTCAGTTTTCACGACAAAATTGTTGGAGAAGATCTTACGCTTCAGGTTGGCCCGGAAATTCTTGACGCAGCTGGGGGATGTTAGGCGGGTTTGATATTCAGCCGCTCCAAGTTCTCCAACGATCGCTTCGAGTAGTGGGCCGACGCCAAATCCGGCCAGAACACCGCGTATTTGCCCTTGTGGTATTTCTTGATGAACGACGCAACTTCCGGTAGGCATTTCGTACTATAAATTTTCCCGTTCACGGCCAGTCCGGAGCGAAAGAAGAGCGGCTTTGACATCCCCTTCTTGCTGATTGTCAGCCACTGTAGCACTTTCTTGGGGAACTTGATGTGTGAAATGAACTTCCTTCGTGGGGGAAGTAAAATACGAAGTGCTCTGCCAGTAGTTGCCATCCAGGGTGAGATAGGTCTCGTCGTCCATCATCACCGCCACGTCGCGGAATGCCGGGAACATAGAGTTGACCATCTTATTCAGCCACCGCCCCTGCGCCATTGCCTGCAGCTCCGAAACCAGTGGACGTGACTTCCGTGTTCTGACATGTATGTTCATGTTCGCCGGGTACTTTTTCACTGTTTGGCCGGTTGAACCGACCTCCCGGCCAAGCGTACGCAGCGATGTAGCCACTTTTCCCTTGATCTTCAGCACCCTTTGGAGCTTCTTGTCGCTCAGGGTCGTCGGTCGTCCGGAACTGGGCTTCCTTTCGATGCTCTGATTGTTGTCTAATAGTGCCAAGATGGTGTATATGCAGGAACGGGCGTATCCGGCGTCCACAAAGTGCCGCACGTGGCCAGTTTTCGACGCGGCGGGGTGCCGTTCTTTGAACGGAGTTGCTTCACTGTTTTTGCTATCACGGTTAGAGTTCAACTGATAGAGCTGTCAAATTTTGTCTGCTGACTCATGAGTTACTATGATCGATGCTGCATGGGTAGTTTTGTCAGTGCAAGTGAAGGTGAACCCATGAAAAATCAGCAATTTTTTTCAATGTTTTTAAATGCAAATGTTAGATCAAAAAATATGTTTTGTAAAATGGCAACCTTGGAGTAATGTGATATCAAACATATTTTCAAATATTTTTAACACCTTCTGTTTTTCATGTTTTGTAAGCATTGTATCGAAAATAAACTGGCAAATCTATCTTATGATGGGCTCACAAATACACTCGTAAAACAATCGGTCTGAACTTACCTACATTCGACGCGTATGTCAACAACTTAGATCTGCTTCTGAACTTTCCGTAAAAAGTGATCGTTTTCGAGATGCCGTAAATCGTAAAGAGTATTTAAATTCAAGTGGCGGACACGTGGCTTCGTGAGAAAGATTTCTCGATGAAAAAATTAGCGAAGCGTTTCGGAATTCATCATGACAGCATAGAATCTGTCATCAACAAGTTCGGGGAACACTACTCGTTCGGTGAGCTACAAAGAAGAGGAAGAAGCCCAGGTTTAGCTGATCCAAAATTGGATCGGAAGGTAACCAACCTAATCATTTGGAGTAGATGGAACAGAAGCCCAACAAATTGAAGACTAGCAAAACATCAAAACCAAGTGCTGTGCAAAAATCCAGGGCAAAAAACCAGAGCCAGAAAGTTATACAGCCGAATTTCGCAACGACCGTCTGTTTGCGTTTTGATCGATGACGAAACATGTGTGAAAGAGGACTCCAGAACGCTGTCTGGACACAAATTTCAAATTTCACACCAAGGTCATCGGCGAAGATGTGTACATCTCCGTAAAGTCGCTCGAGGTGGAAAAGTTCTGCCAGAAGGTTCTCACAAGGCAGGCAATTTGTGCCTGCGGCTCCAAGTCATCGGTTTTCCACACTAAAGGTACGATCAGTGCCGAACTTTACCTTTCTGAGTTTTGCAGAAAAGGATGCTTCTGTATACAAGCAGCAGATGGTCCGTCCTTTGTTTTGGGCTGATTTGGCGTTTGCTCATTACGCAAAAACCACAGTACAATTGATGCAAGAAAATGGAGTAAATTTCGTTGAGAATGACATCAATCTTCTTGTCCACAACTTCGTACAGTTGAACGCTACTGGGCTATCGTCAAGTGGAACCTAAAGAAGAGTGGTAAGGAGTGCAAGATCATGCAAAAGATCAAAAGTAATTGGTACGCAGTTTCCAGAAAATGTGACTAAACTACTGTGCAAAACCTCATGAGTGGAGTCAAATAAAAAATCAGAAAATTCTGGAAGTAAAGTTGCTTTGACTATTGCTTTTAGTTTTAACTAAGAGAGCATAACTCAAATTAAATGATACAGTTGTTTTTAATGTTTTGTTTGTTTTTTATTCCATGCTATGAGAAAAAAAATTGTTGCCAGTTTGTTTGCGAAGTAATGATAAATAATTTTTACTAGACGCAGCAATAAAACATATTTTTAAGCTCTGGTAAATTTTCAAATGAGACAAAAGAGATCTGATTGGCTAAAATGGTGGCATGTTTTGCAATGTTATATAATACATTTGTAAAAGAAATTATCATGAGTGATTCAATCAATTGTGTGTGTTACTTGGGTTTTGAATCGAAACAATGTCGGTTCATAAACTTTCTAATAATTACTTCCTAAACGATACGAATTATACAGAAATAAAAGAGCTGAATGGGTTCAAGGACCAAACTTCTGTTTTCGTTTTAAAAGCCTTGCGTATTCTTCCTGATGAATTAACAACAACCTACAGACCTGCTGATGTTTCGAATTATGTTCCGATTTTCGTCAACTTCGAATGCAACACTGCTCTGATAAACTGAAATCGATGAAACTCTGCAGCAATCAGCCTGCTCCGCATTCCGGAAGCATCGCTCCGAAACGAAAGCAAGTATCGGTAAACTAAACAGGCTCCATTCGCTACCGAACCAACAAATTCCATCGGTCATTTCCCCCACCCGAACCGGGCCTTGCCAAAACACAATCGAGAAATCCAATAACCGAATTCCCGCGCAGCTCTCCCATTTCTCCGACCTGCGCCTTTGTTTACGACTGCCTCAGGGATCCACCGTGCCATGGTTCGAACCCATTTGTGGTTATGTGGATTAGAGACTGTGTCACTGATTGAGCCAAGATTCGGACACTTGTTTGAGCAGAACCGGTCTACCGGTAAATCATCGGACGAAATCGACACAATGTGCCAAATTGAGCCTCCTTTTCCTTGCATCCCCATATGCCATTCATAACTCCGGAACAATACGTCCTCATCGTCGTCGTCGTTGTCGGTGGAGGTTGAAAAGTGCTGAGCGATGAAAGAAAAACAGCTGTGAGCAGGTTTCTATCGGAACGCGTCCGTGCCAATTCTGAACGGTAACCAATATTTTAGCAGCGCTGCAGTGTACCGTTTGACCCAGGGCAATGCAATGCACCTGTGCACCTCCGTGAAAAGGAGAAGTATCGTTGATCGATGACGATGGCAGAGCACCGCAGAATGGCACAAATGAATCGAGCTACTACTGTTGTGCTACTGTGAAGCAACAATGGAAAAGTTTGTATTTGAGGAAAAGTCCTGCCTAACCTCGGGAATGCGAAACAAGGGACACGTCAATGCACCGGAAGTGATGTAACGATGATCCCAGCTGTCATCAGCGTACCCCTCGTGGTTTTCGAAATTTCCCAGTTTTCCAACCCACAGCAATAGCACGAACGAAACTTTCAGGTTTGCAACCAAACAATCACCACTGACGCCAGCAAAGAGCATTGTGTTTCAGTTGGAAGCAATCATTTACTTCTCTATTATTCAATTAGTTTTCCATTGAATTGAATCGATTTCTTCGTCATGCACTCTATCACAAGAGGCAACCAACTGGCACAGTCGATCTACTAACGATGATAGGTGTTTATATTCGACCCGTTTTCCTGTGGTTTCAAGATGTCTTCGGTCGCGCTGTTTCTCGATCGCTTGAAAATGCGGATTCTAGAGAGCAATGCCAGTTCAAATAGAATGTGGGTTAGCCTGCAAATGTGGATCAATTACAAGCGGGGAAGAACCGAGAAAACCGATCAATTTCATTCAATTTAGCATTTAACTGTAAACGAGCAAATCGTGCCCACCCCGCACCTTCTCACGGTTACAAGACTGTTTGACTAGAGGAAAAACGCTCTGCATAAAAGACAGAGAATGAATGCATTTCTGCAGGGCGAAGTCCGCCGCCGTCTTAGCTAGATCTGGTGCTATTGATTCAATTTGCAGCAGTTGTGCAACCGACGACGATGGGGAAGAAATCTCTCAATAGATCATTCGCCTCGCTCTGGAGTCAGGAGGCGTGCGATCCGTAGAAGGTATGCCATAATTTGACTTTTGTCCTACTGAGCTGAATGGCTGCTGAACTGGAGCGACATGTGCCACTGAGTTTCCCAACAGATATTCAAATGGCGATAACGTTCAGCTTGAGTACGTTGTTACACGGAAATTGAACAACAGTTATTCCGTGAGTTCTTTTAATTTGTGAGGCTTTGGAAAATATCCGAGAAATGTAATTAAAAACTGATTTGCAAATGCCGGTAATTGAAACTCCGGTGAAGTAGGCAGAACAACGAAAAATAATATTGGAAATTATGCATCGTAATGAAAGTTTCGCTGTCCCCTCAGACACTTTCGCCACAGTAGAGTTCATAAAACTATTCGACCGAAAATAAAAATCCGAGCTGAATACAAATGCGCGTTCTCTGAATGCCTCCGGGTTTCAGGAATGGCAGCGTACCTCCGAGCGGGGATGGGGATTTTCCTCATCGGTGCCAGGAGCGTGCAATAAAAATGCTGCAATGAAAATAATTACTCTCGAAGGAGCGATATTGCATAAAAGTGGGATGAATGTATAAAATTTATTGTTATGGAAGATTGAATTATTATGAGCACCGAAATTGCAGCGATGGCCATTGTTTGCACTTGTGTGAAGAAGGTTCGGTGCGTCATTTCAGTTCAATTTTTTTATTGAGCAAGAGGTGAGATTTAACCTGTTGTTGATTTGCTATGACTTGCCATGAACTTATTGACCATTTTTTCATATCAAATGATGATTCTATGGGTTGCTCCTTACCAGTTGTTTATAAAATAAATTTTATGAAAGAGATTTGGCAACACTGAACAAGTTGCGTGACTTTCGATTTTTCGCTTTTCGGTGAGTTTCCCTATGAGTCTTCCTGTTTTATTTCGTATTTTTCGATGTCCGACGATCTGTTGATGCGCCAAACGCAAAAACATGGAAACAAGTGGAATTTTATTTAGACCCAGTGTCGCGTTTCACGAAGAACTGGAATCTAAGAATTTAGCCGATGCAACATAATCTCAGAGATCTGTGAACTTGTGTCCAAAGATGTTGATACGTTGGCAAATCAGTAAATATTTACAAATCTGTCAACGGAGTATATATATCATGGACCTTAACTTTTCTGTATAATTTTGGCTCTGGGCAGGAAGAAATCCGCCGTTCCGGTTTATTACATCGCGAAAGTGGTGTTCGTCTGGTGCGTACGGTAGTGCTTAGTGCGTGAGAGGTAAAACTTCTTTCAACCCGACAGTGGACTGAAATTTTCAGTTTGTCGGTTCAGAACAGGGATGCCAGATATATTTTCAAATATCTGTGATAAAAATTTGAAATGTCTGGGAATATCTATAAGAGTCTGTAATTTTTTTTTACAAAATTAGACTTCTTTCAACAAGTAGACGTAATAAGAGAGAGCGAGTTATTTCATTTTTGCTGTATGTGTGTAATAATGTAAACGTTTCTGCATCTTTTTCTTAGCGGATTGTATGGACAGTTGTATGTTTCTCTGAACTGAAACAAAATTCCTCTGCAGACACCAACCTTACCAACCTTACCCTCCAGAAACATTTGGTATGTTTACTTTTAAACTTCTGATAAGTCCATCACTGAATTACAGGAAAATTTCTGCAAAACTTTGGGGAAAGTACTCTCCAAATTTCTTGGAAAATCTTCTTAAAGTTGTAAATTTTTTCCTACAGACAGAGTTCTTTCTGAACCTCAGGTGAGTATTCTCTGAATTTTGGGAAGTTTGTTCTGAATTTCTGAGAAGTTCCTGCTTGAACTACTAGAAAGCTCCCTATACTTCTGGATAGTTTCTTCCTGATTTTATGTAAAATTATCTACCTGAACATCTAGGATTTTCGAACTTCGAGAAGTTCTCATTCTGAAATGCTGGAGATGTTCGATTCGAAACTTTAGGGACGCCCTCTACACCTAAACCGGAACTTCTGAGGAGTTCTTTACTGAATTTTGGAGAAAAAACCTCCTTGATCCTTCTTGATTCTTTCTAAAATTCGGGGGTTCAAAATTATTGGGAAATTCGTGCTCAAATGAGAAAGAATTACTTCCAATGCTCCCCCAATGTTCCAATTTTGTGAAACCTTTATTCTGAAATTTTTGAAATGAAAACCTCTGAAAAGTTCCTAACTTCAAAGAGTCCTCTTCCCTCCACTTCGTCCTGAAGCTCTGATAAGTCTCTCCTGGTTCTTGGGAAGTTCTGCCCTGAAATTCTGGTAAGTATATCTTGAACTTCAGTAATGTTCGGTCCTGAATTTTTGAGGTTCTTCTTGTGATCTTGCTCCCAATACTTCTGAGAAGTTTCTACCTGACCATCGGAGAAGTTTTTGTTTTGGAGGAAGTCTCTTCTTTGGGAATTATCTTCGAAGTTCTGGAAGTCGTCTTCTAAACTTTCCTCAGATGTACAAATTGTGGGTCTTTCTTTCATGCTTCTAGGAATCTGGGACTAATTCAGGGATATATTTCTTGATCCCTAGTACAAAATATACTGTAATGATGCATTTAGTACTTTGGAAAATTCAGAGTTTTTGATTTATTTCAATAGCTCTCAGAACTTTTTTCACTATTGTTCTGTCCACGAATCGCAACCGACTGGGCTTTTGAGCAAATACTCAGCAACCCATTTTTACGGTAAGTTTCTCAATGTGATTTGTATTGTTTGTGAACTGTGATTTTCTTTGGCGACTTAATGGCAGAGGACCAATAATACCAACGCTTTGACAATAATTTTCCGATTGGGATTGAACACTACCATAAGTAGGAGTTCCATGTTACCCTCGGAAGGGCCTATACGATACTTATCTGCTGGCCCATTGTGTTTTCAAGTATGGCCAACGCCTTTTCGTTTCTTCAAAAAGGATTTCTACTTCGAATGATACTACGATATTAAAAACAAATTCAACAAAGCTGCTTATCGTATCTACAATACTGTTCAGATCCTTGTTCATTTTAAAATCCGAACTTCACAAATACCTTTTATTTTGAAATTTAAAAAATATTTCAAATGTCTGCTCCATAGTCTGCATCATAAATAAAATGTCTGCTAAATGTCTGCATCGTTGGAAAAATCTGCAACAAAAATGAAAAGTCTGCAAATTTTGCAGACATGTCTGTCGAAATATGGCATCACCTGGTTCCAGAACAGCAATGGGAATTTGGTTTTGTGTTTTCCTCAGCCAAGCTGGTTCTGCTCTTTTCTCGAGGCTTTGTCTTGGCATATTGACGTAGAGAGAGAAGAGAGCAGGAATGCTTTCTTATCGTGGCTATAGACTTTCCACGGAAAAAGCTAACCTCACTTTTGACCATGAGAGTATACGAGGTACGCAATAACCGTCGTGCTTCCCATCCTTTTTTCTCACATACGAATTTCTGAACACACGAGCACCAGTATCTGTCAAATCTGAGGTGTGACGTCACTGTGATTGGACCGTAAAAAATGTCAAATGAGTGAAGTGCAGTGGAATGAATGGAACACGGACAAAAAACATTTTTGTTAGTACAATCATGTTTTAAGTTGTTTCAACCAAAAGTTCCATTGCAATTTGCCTAAAACAAATTTTCGGTTTGCTTCACAAAGTAGAATACTTGAGTAGCTAAAATGTAACGTTGTTTTGGTTTGGTTCTGTACCTGAATTCCACAAACGTTTGGTTTAAACAACCATAACATTGGTTGTTCCATTTCGACAACTGTCAAATTTTAGATATATTCAAACAAACTAGCAGTTTGTTTTTAATCAATTTTCGGTTTGAATCAAACCAACTAGTAGTTTTGAATAAACAACAAAATGCTTAATGAAACCAACGATATTGGTTTAAACAACTAGCAATGTTATTAATATCAAAGAAATATTATATTCCATCCGATCCAGGAATGCCATGAATGTATTATTTAATTATTTGTTTTAATTTCACCGTTGATGAATGCAAAACTGTTCATCGCATTTGAAATCCTTTCAACGTAAGCTGTTATGCATTTACCAACGAAAACAATTACAAAAATATGCTATAAACTTTGGGTGTCGAACATGTTTCAGCTTTTTCCATGCTATAACAGCGAAAAGGGGTTTCCCTAGTGACAAAATGAACAGACCGTCGTGGAGACAGAATTTTTGGCTTTCTTCAAAATCCTGAAATGACTTCCTCAAGACGTCCTCGCTGCGAAAAAAATTCGGCAAGCTCGGCTGCAGAAATTTAAACTTTTAATTTCAAATAACCTTCGCTTGTTTGGGAGTTGCACACAAGTGACAAACAAAAGCTCTTGTGATATCTGGCTGACAGTGCATCTGAAACAAACTTATCATTTTCCACGAGGTGTGCGTTCAGTAAATCAATGCGTAAAACTATGCTTATTTTTACTGAGATATTAATTGGGTATCAGTAACATTCTTGATAAATTATCATTTCTCGAGATACTTTTTCAAGAGGACGTAAATCACAAAATGTAAAACTCGTTGAAATTCACAGCATGCTTATTAAAAAATCATGTATGTTGCCCCATATTTGTTGAATAGTCCACCAGAAACTATTCTTGAAAGTTTAACAAACTTTTAACAAAACTGTAATAAAATCCCTTGTATACTTTTTGGGAATTATCCCCAATGCAGGAATGATGTTTTGTTAGCTAATTTGAGTATCCAAAAGAACAGCTCATTAGCCTGTTTTTCTGATTTTATAGGACACAAACCGCTTCCGAAACTTTGATCCCACGGTGACTGTACACTCTAGCGCTAATCCCAAGTAAGATTGCAGAAACCATCCAGTTTTATTTAGTTTTATTGAAGTTTTATGAAATCCACTAGAAACCAATTTGGTTTTATTATGGCACCAAGAGATTGCCAATATTTTAGTTAGGTTTAAGAGAACCTACACGGTTTGAGGAACAACGATCTTAGAATCCTGTCTTCTCAAATGCAACAAAATAATCTAGCATAGGTTTTATTTCGACTAGAAAAATTGAAAACAGAAAGACGCTTCATGGTCTGGTTGTTATTAAAAACAACATTGTAAAAGCTTGCTTCAGATAAATTGGAACAAAAACAATTGCCTGTATTTCAGTTATTTATTATTGAATTCAAGATCTTTTTTTACAAATGTTGCGTTTTCTACATACTTTTAAGAAAAATACGGATAAAATTATTCGTCACGGTTTCGAAGGAATTCTCGAATTTTTCTTGTAACACGGCTCATTAGGCGGCGCACACCTTCTTCGTCCATCGTTTTAGCTACCTTGTTCCACCAGGTCTTCATCTGATTGATGTCTTTGACAACCTTTCCCTTTGCCTTGAGTCTCCTCTTCATGATTGCCCAGTATTTCTCAATAGGGCGGAACTGGGGGCAGTTGGGTGGGTTAAGGTTTTTCGGAACAACCTGGACCCCTTTCTTTGCATACCATTCTTGAACGACTTTGCTGTAATGACAGCTTGCCAAATCTGGCCAAAACATTACGGGATAGTCGTGGGATCGAATGAACGGCAAAATTCGTTTTTGGAGACACTCTTTTTGGTATAGTTCCGACGTCATTGTCTTATTTGTAACGAAAACTTTCGTTTTTTGTCACAGCTGCAAAAGCCCTGCCAAATCATGAATTTTCGTGCAAATTTGTCGGCAAAAACAAATTTAAATTTGGCTGGAACATCCCCCGAGCCGTTGCCAAGTAAAATTTTTGACCTGGGATTTGCCCGAAGTCAGCCTTGACATAGGTTTCATCGTCCATCAGAAGACACCCGTCGAACTTGGTCAGCACCTGGTCGTATAGCTTCCGAGCACGGATTTTGGCCACACTATTCTGTTTTATGGTCCGATTTGGCTGTTTGCTAGCTCGATACGACTTGATTCCTTCCCGGAGTCGAGTTCTCCTCACGGTACTATGGGCAGCACCGAATTTTTCTGGACGAATCACGGTCCGACAGATTGGGATTCCTCTTAATCGTCTTCAAAATCTTACCACGCAGTTTCCGGTCGACAGTTCCACTTCGACGATTGGCTTGAGGCTTCGGAATCGTCGTCAATGTTTCCTTATACCGTTTGATAACGCGCCATACGGTATTTTCTGGGCAATTTCAGCTGTTTAGCTAGCCTAGATGCAGACCACAATGGATTTTCCAAATAACTGTGCACATTTTTTGCCCTTCTTTCGGCTTCTATGTTGATTGTTTACAAAGTACAGTCGATTTGCGGAATGTCAAAAATACATACGTGAAGCTGACAAAATTCCCGACTTACGTGAAATTTCAACTTTCTATTCTTATGATTTAAAGATTTTTTGCTTTTACTGAACTGTGGATATTTAAATTTTATGAAACATTGCTGAAAAAATTTAACTTCTATCTCATCTACGTATAGTTTATAACAGTTTTCTGACTTTCCTTAGGGTGGAACTTAGAAAAGCAGTTGTTTTTGTGCTGTAACTTTTTACTTTAATTTATGAAACTTTGAAAAAGATGTCTTTGAGGATATGAAATGACGCACATTTTCAAGACACGAGATAGTTGCTAGTTGTTGTATATAAAAAGTGGTAGGGGTTGAAGTGTAAAATAACTGTAACCCTACTCTCAATTTCAAACTACTTCTATTCAATTTCATAACCTGCTGTGCTTTATCGGACCTGTCAATACTTTCTCTTCCCATCTTTGATTTTAGCAGAAATTGCTGTTTACTACTGGGGATCCCATGATGTTGAGAAATTACTCTTACACATTTTTTTGCAAATACAAAAATATAATGGACGACATATACATACGAACTCGAAGACTTTAAACAGCTTCCGGGTCTGGTTTTTTATACCGCAATGCAAAGGAACGCCGTTGCCAAGCAAAAAAAAATATTCAAATTCTCGAAGAAGTATTTGATTTGGCAGGCCATATGTAGTTGTGTATGATATGTACTACCATCAATTGCAGCACGGAAACCAAGTCCGAAAGCAATGGGCTCTCCTCTCTGTTAGACATGATCAAGCTTTAACAACCACTGATTAACCTAATCATGTCATTGTATGAAGGGCCAAAACAGGGGTTGGATGGATCGATAGAGCAACATCACTTATATGTCATCACAGGGATGTAAAGAATCTCCTTCCAACAACAAGTTTGAACAATTGGTCAAAAGAGCAAGCCATCTAACATGAGGATGCCCCAATGGGCGGAGAAAAAAGCACGCCCCTATTCATATACTGTTAGCAATGGGGAGTTGGCGTTCCCACTCTCCCCACCCAGAGTGCTTCAATCAGGTGCCCCAATGGTCCTTCCTATTCCCATTAAATATTTCGTGGGTTTTTTTTTCATTAGGACGAATCTAACATTGAAAGAATCTCTCGGGGCTCACTCTCTTTCATTCATTACAGCGCCTCTTTAACAATTTCGAAGCATTTTTTAGTACAGATCGGAACACAACAGTGCTGACTAGCATACTCTATAAATAGTAGAATAAAAAAACGTAAAAGGTGATTGGAATATGAAGGAAAAGAAAATAGTCAAAGAGAGTCTCTCAATGTTAGATTCGCCTATATGAAAAAAAAAAAAAACTACTAGATTCGTATAATAGTGTATATACTTATGTAAATGAAAAAAAAAAATGCTACAAGCATTCGTATCTGTGTTATGATCTTCATTCGGTTGATCCTGAAATGCAAGAAATGTTGTAAAATGTAGAGTTCGTTTTCACCGATACCAGGAATTCACCAAAATCTGAGAAGAAAGGATCAAACTGAAAATTAAACATTTGAAACTTAATAATTAAAAGTATATAGCTGTATCCACTGTATTGCTACACTGAAAATTTATTCTCCTAAAGTAGCTTTCACGAGTTTCGTAAACATGGATTTTGTACATAGAACAAATGCCTCGTGCATTGTATGAAACATTTATAATGCTTTTTATCTGGTGAAATGCAATCATTACACCTTTTTGTTAAATGCACAGAAACGAACTTCGTGATGACCAGCCAATCGCTGTTTCTCTTTTAAACTGTACTCATGCTTGATGGTGTTTCTGCTGGTATGGGCGTGAATAATTTTTCCAACCCAAAATAAAAATTATAACTTCATGCTCATAAATCCAATATGTTTACACGAGTCAGCGTGGCCTAGTGAGATCAACCATGGATTCAGAATCAAATCAGAATGAAAAATATCCAACATGATTAGAGGGTACTCGATCTTCAGTCACACTCCCTCACTTCGCTGTTGTCAAAATGACAACATTGCCCAGGCTAAGTCAACCAGCGTCTCCATGTTTCAGCTGGCAGTCTTTTGTGATCATATGGCTCGTGGAGGCGTGAGGTATGAACTTGTGAGGACCAAAGATCGGTCGCACCCTCCTTTGAAGTTGAAAACTCACCATTTGAAGCCCAGGCAGGCCATATGTAGTTGTGGTCGAAAATCTAAAAGTTTCGTCTCTACCGGCACTATCAATAAGGATGTGTACGAGAAAGAATGTATGCACAAGCGGTTGCTGCCGTTTATCAGAAATCACGACTCTCCAGCTCTGTTTTGGAATGATTTGGCCTCTTGTCATATACGTTATCCGTCCTGGAATATTATAAGGTACCAGAGGTCAAATACGTATCAAAAACAGCCAATCCACCAAACTGTCCAGAACTTCGCCCAAAAGAGAAATACTGGGCTCTAGTTAAGCGGAAACTCTTCGAAACTAAGAAGAAAGCAAATGGTACCGATGATCTCAAGAGAAGATTGAGAATCGCCAAGGCGGACGTAACTGTGGATACCTTACGAAACCTGATAGCGGGTGTAAAGCAGAAAAGTCGAGACTTTTACAGAAAGAACGATTGACATCTTAATCAACTGTTTCTAATGTAGATATAATGCTATTTTTGTAAATTAACAATTGATTTTGGTGAAATATGTGTAACTAATGTGAATAATATTTTTAAATGAATTCTTCTGTAGGTATCATAGCACCGAAAGCCCAACTAAAATTCATTGCTTAAAAATAGCGAAAAAATTATCCAGCAAACAAACAAATTCCTTCATTTTAAACGTTGCTTCGAAGGTGGCATAATTATAAACGAGTAATAGAGGAGTCAATGATCATCAAAATAATCATCCCCAACTAGGAAAATATGATAAACGTAATTTGTTCGCTCGTTAATTTTCAAAACTTATATCAACATTCATCACGAACTGTCTCGGCGGTCAATCAGCACCACCTTCCATTGTATGTATAAATTAACCAACCGAATTCTCATCGCCTACCTTGTTCGCGGCTTATTTTGCACACCAACAACGACTGGCTGGCTTTCATTTCGGACCGTGTGCCTTTCAGGGTGTCAAGTGGCAAAAAGCCGAAATAGGAATTTGTACTTCGCTCGCTGGGCTGCCGTTGCTAGGTGCTGCTTATTGACTTCTTCTGAAAAAGACGTTTCTGCTAGGAAAACTGAGACTTTTCAAGCCTCACCTCGCCCGGACCCCTCATTTGCCGTCTGGTTCGGCAAAGTCGTTGCTCGTTGGCACCTCATTCCGAATTCATTTATTCATTCATCAACATTAATTAGTGCACAGCAAAATTGGCAAATGCTTTTAAGCGACGGCACTCACCCGAAATAAGCACCACCTAGCTTCGCCCCTTTACCGAATAGAAGCGATGGGTTGCAAATGCTTCTTTATGTCCGTTTGATGAGGAGGTGCCCTTCCGCATTCCCGCTACCGGGTGCTTGTGTACGTGTATGGCGTAAAACGAACAGTTTATGATTTATGCAGCCGGAGGATTACGTGTCGCGAGTGTTTTTGCAGCACACCTGAGGCCCCCCCATTTACCTCGTTCGATGGCAGAACTGGTCTGAAACATCGCGTGTGAAACGATCATAACTCGCGCAAAACGTGTGCAATTTATCCCTGGATTCCTCTGCTCGATGTCTTAAAGATCCTGGACGTAATTGAATTATGTCGGCTGATGAATTATCCCAACAAATGAAGCAATTTCAATGGCGAAAGGACTTAATTTGCTGATGACAGACTTGAGAGAAAAAAATATATCTCCAAACGAATTCCTATCCAACACGTCGTCGGTTCGCTATGCGATGCTAATTACCGATGAAATTCCAATTGTCAATGTTTAGATTTAGCTCTATAGCCTCCTTTCGTTACAGTCTATCGAATTTAAATGGATGAAGAGATAGAGATGCGTAGCATAACATGAATGCTTACGAACAAAGACCTTTTCAGGCTGGGAAAATGTTCTGAATTCTATGGATCAGGTCATTCAGGTGGCAGTTTATGAATTGAAATTTACTTTGACTGCATTCAGATGCGCGATGCTTGAAATAGCATTTATCAATTGGAAATGTTTCTTGGTGGTGTTGTCTTTAAAACGTTCGCTATATTTCGCATTGGGGATAGTTTCCGACATGCCCATAGACCATTATTTCATCTTCTCAGATAGTCTCAGTTCTATTGAGGCCCTGCAGTCGATGAAAACAGTGAGGCACTCATCTTACTTTCTTTCAAAAATAAGGGAGCAGATGCGTGCGTTGGTCGAAAGATCATTTAGGATTACCTTTGTATGGGTCTTCTCACATTGCTCAATTCCAGGCAATAAGAAAGCGGACTCTCTGGCAAAAGTGGGCGCACAAGAAGGCGAGATTTTTGAAAGAAGAATTTCACATGATGAATGTTAAAAAAAGTCTGCAAAACGATTGGACAAGTGAGCGGTGGTTACATGCCATTATTCCAAATGTTTCGTCGAGATTGTGGCTCATAGGTTTGGATGTAAGTCGCGGTTTCAGTCGCTAGACGCACATCTCTACAGAATTAACCTCGTCGATAGCAATTTATGTAGGTGCGGAACCGGTTATGATGACATCGCTCACGCAGTTTGGCATTGCCCGGATAATGATGCCTCCAGAGCACGACTATTGGACACCCTAGTGGCCTGAGGTAGACAACCCTTCCGCGAGGTAAGAGATGTTTTGGGAATGTGTGATCTTCCCTACATGCAAGCGATTTACGAAATCCTTTGTTTGTCTGATCTAAGAGTGTAACGTCATCACTCCCCTTCCTTCCACTCTAGTAAATTCCCTGCCATTGTGTCCAAGTTATATTATCCTTTTGTTTCCGTGCTACTTGTACCTGCCCAGAAAGCCGTGATCACCCATCTTAGTTCCTGAAAGGGACTACAGGGACCGACGATTTGGTAGATGTCGCAACCAAAAGCAGCAAATAATGGCTTAAATAAGTTACCTGCCTAGCCCTTTCCAAACGATAATGTGAACCATTAACCTCGAGCTAGCCACGAGTAATTGGCATCTCACTTTTACAAACAAGGTTGCGGATTATCGCAAACATTCTTTATTCACCACGTTTGCTCTTTGCCAAAGAATCGAAGCAGCAGTGAACTTGCATGCAAGCCATCGAGCCCGATCGGTCATGCAAACGAAGAAACATCGGTTATTTCTGTCTCTATCATCTTCTTCGCCATTCGCTGTGTTACCACTTGACATATTCAAGCTTCGGTCACTCACTCTCAATATTCAATTTGCACAATTCGTAGGAGCATTCTTCGGAGGCGATGTCGTTCGGTAGCGATCACCTAATAATATATTCTTCATGGAGAATAGGCTGCTGCTTATTCGTCACGAAGAATAATGTGTTGGTTGGTTGGAAATTCGGTTAGAGGTAGCTTAGCTATGAGGGATGGTGAAATCGAATATGTTTGTGCTCATCTGCATCTGGGGTGGCTAAGCGGCATCAAAGCTGTCAAACAATCATATATTTTTAGAATAGTAAATATAGGGTACATGAATCAGTTATTACCGTACATTCTTATTATGGTGTGTTCTAATATAGTCTGTGGGAATACCATACCAACACACGATAATCGAGTTATTTAGCCATAACTTTAGCCTCCTAGACACTGGAATCGGTTATGACGATTTTTTTCACGGATTTTTTGCGCGGATGTACCTAGAAACCGCTTTTTACGCGGTACGTTTCTAATTGATTTCGATTTCTAACGAATCGCAAAACACCACAACACCACAACAGCATGTGGTAGAGAAATGTTTGCTCTTTCATATGGTGTTGTTGGATTGTGTGGTAGTCTTGTGGTATGTGAGTGATCTACGATTATAGCCATTGCCCACAGGCCAAGATCATAAAGTACTCGAGAAGAAATCATATAGCGTACGGAGACGTACCCGTTTTTCAACACCATGGGTTTTGTTGGTCGGTTTTACGGTATTATGCGGTTTATACGCCGTTCACAGGAGTCGCGTATAAATCAACCCAGTGAATTGTATATATGTTCAGCAATTCAAAAAAAAAAAAAAAGATATACTGAGTCTCAGAATTGTTTGACAGTTGGTAGGCTTGTTGTCTATCAAAAAAAATATAAACAGATATATTTTTATTGTGGCATTAGAGTGATCAAAAAACATAAAAAAATAGAGTGATCGTTATCGTGGTAGGGTGGCCCGAATCATTTATTTTTAAATAACTTTTAAAATTATTACTCTGGAACCAGTGTACTGATTATTAAATACCAAAGGAAAGTTATTTTGATCTGGATTTTAGGAAAAAATGTAAACATAATCAAAAACCGCAGAAGTTCGCTAATTAGGGGTTTTCTAGTTGGTGGTTCGGTAATTGGGTAACGATCCAATTAAAAAGCAGTCATGCGTCAAAACTATGATGACCTCTCGATGCAATTTTTGTCGGGGGATCTTTCAATGTTTGTTGCATAAATTGGAAAACAAGTTACGGATATAATTAAAGTTTATTCATCTTAAGAGCGGAGCATTCATTTAGAATGTTCTGTGCGCAAATCATCAACCAAGGTTGTTTTAAAGGGGAATTTTATGAAAAACACAATGAAAATTTATAATTTATATCAAGAAAAATTTCTGAAGAGAGTTCAAAAACTTTGCAGGAGAATTCCGATGATTATTTCCTCAAAAACCTACTGAGAACTTCACGGCAGTTCGAAAGAAACATCCATGGGTAATTTGAGGTTAAACTTAAGATTTTGATTGACATTGATAGTATTCCAGGGAATCGAAATTCAATGGAATTTATTCGAAAGTTTTTGAAGGTATGGCAAAAGAATGTGAACAGTTACAGTATACGCGAAAATAACAAATGCACCGTTTTGAATTTTCAACTTTTCAAGTCCAGTCTTCAAAATGGCATCAGATTTGCCGTGTTGGAAGGTTTGGCAAAAATTTAGTTTTTAAATAATTTAAAATTGAAAAGTTCTACAAGCATGAATTCTTCGGCAAAATAGTTCATTCTTATGAAATTAACTATTTTGGAAGAGAAAATAAATGTTTTTTTTAAATTTTCTGAGATAGTGGATCTGACGTAATTTTGGAATCTTTGAAGCACAGTTTATAAATTCAACACAGTTTGAAATTCAGGTTACTTCTATTGTCTAGCTATAGTCATTCTATCTGTTGAGTGCTGACATCAAGAATGTCAAATTTGACTACTTTATATGAAAAACTGTAAATGTATTTAATATTGTCGCCACCACTGTATACTAGGAACTTTTCAGCCAAAAATTGAACTTTTTGATTGAAAATAAAATCCTTTTAGAAATCTTAAGAATAAACGTAAGACAACTGTTATAATAAAGGGAAGTGACTTTTGACACATTTTGACATACAGGCCCATTATGTAGTCTACATCAACAACTAGTGGTACTGAACTCAACCCTAACAAATAATATGATTTCAGTAATTTACTTTAATCAAGTACCTTAATTCTAAAACTACATTTTCGAAAATATTATCGTTAATGAATAAACTTCTATCTCCATATTTTATTTCTTGTAATTCGAACTGTTAATCAATCTGAGTCTATGCTCTACTAAATGATCGTACAAGGAAAATGATATCGTGAATTTTAAATGCGCCTTTAAATAAAACTTATTATTGTAATACTTCTTAAATAATAAAATTAAATACGCATAGAAAAGCGTTTAAATCTTATGTTTCAACTAACGACTCGACATTTCATTTTAGATATAATCTAAAGGTTTTATTATTAATAGAATTGAATTATCAGAATTATTTAGAGCTAAGGCGTAGGTCTTTGTTAAGGTTTCATAAACCACGTAGACTTTTTTGGGGGAGGGGAGGTTTTGGCAAAGTCTACGTTCCATACAAAATTTAAAAATGTATGGTGGAAAGCCTACGAAGGACGGGGGCGGTGTTCAAAAATGAGTCTACGTGGTTTATGAACAGGCCCTAAGCAGTTTTTCGAACCAAATGCAATAAAAAACATAATTAGTAGTGTATTTATTAAATGATGGGGTTTCCATCAAAACATGCTGTTAAAAGGATCAGCATACGACACCTTACCGGGTTTTTCTCCGAGGTTGTTAAGTAAATAACGACGAGAAAAAACACTACTGGTAAAAATAGGAAGTTGTGGTTTTAAAACCTCTAATTGGAAATTGATTTCCATCACATGTGGTCTTAAGGGAATGTAAAAACAGAGATTTTTCATCGCTAGAACCATTCTGTGTCTTTGGCAGTATTTGAGCGCGATCAAGCGCATAAATTTTTGCCAGTCAAGGTTACGGATCCGTGACCTACCCTGCATGGGGATGTGTGGCAAAAGTGTGTGCGTTTGCTTCGAAATACTGCATGACAAAAGCCATACGTACAATTTCAAACTACTTCTATTAAATTTCATAACCTGCCGAGCTCTATCGGACTTATCGATACTTTCTCTTCACATGTTTGGTTCTAGCAAAAATTGCTTTTATGAGCGTATTAGTAGAACGATGGTGAATGGGAAACTAGGAGAATTTAAAATTAACACTTCATTGGATCACTTTTTAAAAAATAAAACCTTGAAACACTTTTTCAAATTTTTGCTAGTAAACGCGAGCAAATTCCTTTTAATTCTACTATGAGCTTATCTTATGACAGATAGGCCTATTTCGTCTGCTACTTACAGACTTCTTCAGTGTCGAGTCCTCGCTGTTCACAACTGGGATCCCATGCTGTTGGGAATATATTTCCAATTTCACAACATTTTATTAGACGGAAACTCTCGGGCGAAGTGGATTTCTCGATAAATGTACCAATTTTTCATCCTATAAGGTACAGTAGGGTAAGTGTGGGGAAGAGGGTATGTTACTAGTTCAAACTATTTCTGAAGGGAGCGAAGTATAGAAACAACTTACTCTGGAAAAAAAATCCCTGCAATTCCGTAGAGATTATGAATAGTGTTTCATTTCCAATATGAAATATATTGAGCAAAAATTCTGGGGAGGGGGGGGGGTGGGCTTACAGAATTCTGGAGGGGGCCTGGCCCCCTAGGCACCCCCAGTAGTTACGCCATTGCATATTGCCACGAAACAGGGGACTTATAACTTATATGAGGAAAGTTCGAGGCATCAACTTGAAGTTTACAATTTTCGTTGCACGTTTCCCAGATATCCAGGGAGATAAGATGTGTTATCGACATTGACTGTTTCGAAGATTTTTAAGGAGATTCATAATTATGGGGCACGTTTTACTCTAACTAAAACCCCACTACCACAATCATATTCCATAAGAAGAATCAGCTCTTGCCTTAGGTGGGGAAATTCAGGTTTTTCTTGTTTCTTAGTGACTGTTAGACTAGATTTTAGTTTTCCTGTTATATTTATCTGCTATCTAACAAATCTTTTTCATTTCTGTATTAATTCAGTATTACAAAGAGTAGAATAAAAAAGAAATAAAACACTATAAAAAAGATAAAAAAAGTCTTCAAAACTAAGCACACTTAATTTAATTCTGCATCCAATTCATCAATAACCTTTGCCAACAGAGATTCATTTGGTTTCACCAACATAAGTGCCTTAATATTTTTCCCATTAAGACGCGTTCTTGAATCCGTAATCAGTAATTTCAGTTGACTGAAAAGCCTTTCAACAGTGACCTGCGTCGAGGGTATGGAAAGTAAGGTTACAGCTATTCGGTACATCCCAGGGTTTGTGAACTTTCGCTGTTTCCAATATCGAATGATATCGAATTTATCCGGAATGTTACCGCTGCCACTGGAGGACGGCACTGACTCTCTATTGAATCCGTAATCCTCTGAAGAAGCTGTTATCGCTATTTTTGGCCGGGTCTCTAATTTCATGACTTCTGATAAGAAATTATCAGATGATGTGCTCCCGGACGATGAATTGATGTCTTCGCGAAAGAAATTGCAAAGATATTTCTCAACGAAGTCTTCGGAAGATGTTGGTTTTGCGGGTGCTTCGCATTCTTGTACGGGAAGTCCAGTTAATTCGTCCAACTTAGCGTTTAATGCTAAGATATATTGCTGAAAAACAAAATACAATTATGAATATACAACATAAATAAAACATAAAGTGGCTTCAGCAGACGAACCTGGATATCTAATTTCTCCTCGGTACTTAGTCTGTTGGACCCAACGAAATTAAATCTGGGATCGATATATAAGCATGCTTTGAATGGCATACAGTTGCGTAAAATCTTCATCCGTTTTTCCATAGCTGCGAGAAGTTTCTTCGCAAGAGTGTTACTTCCACTGCAAACTACGCTTAATTGAGCTTGGCTCATAAGTCAGTCTGCATAGAACTGGGGTAAAGGCACGTGATCTCTCTGTGATTTCAAGGTCAGAATGAAGAGTGGTTCAAATGCATCGCAAAATTTTTGAATAAAAATCCAATGTCGAGAAAAATCTAAAAAACATATTTGATTAGCAAGAGAAACATTACACGAAGCAACGATTTACATTGAAAGAAAAGAGCAGTTGCAGTCAATAAATGCAAAAAGAATATTTATTATATAATTGTAACGCAAAAATATTAGCACAGTATTTTTTGAATTTCGTCGATTAAGTTACGCTTTCCATGTAACACACTTAATTCAACTTGAAAATTTAATAACTTATGGAATGGACGTATTTCCGTTATTAGTTATTTTGTTTGGTTTCTTTCATGGCACAGATAGACAATAATATTTAAAAAATTTAAAAGTGACGTGACAGGATTTTTCGGCATAAGGATGTGCCTGTCGAGTTTAATTACTTACCAATGTCAGAGTCGCTATTCTTCAGTAAAGCCAAAAATGGAGTCTTTTCCAACTCCTTGAGGTAGCGCAGTAGAATATACCAGATATTCCAGCGTGTCTCACAGATCTTCGGGGAAGCGGTATCTTGTGGAACATAAACAGCTGACGGTTCTTCCGATGGTGCATCCGTAAACATTTTTTGTTTATGTTCGCTAGTCTTGGTTTGTATTCACGTAATACGTCCCACACCGCCAATTGGGCAGTGTGTGCTCCGCACCTGACGCTTTCTAGAATATCTATACTAATATCGTCGTCGTTGTTGTCGTCGTCGTCCTTGATTATGTCATGATCGATGTTGATAGCATTCTCAGTGAAATCATCGTTCTCTAAGCACATTTCTAGGTCACATTCTTTAATAGAGTCGTCTCCCTCCTCTACATCATCCTCAGCCTCCTGTATATTTTCTTCCTCTGCCATACCACCAATTAATTTAACTTCCTTGGCAAGTATAGTCGCTAGTGATCCGGTAACACGTGAACCAAAAATATTTTTAAGTTCGAGAACGGTTGCTAGCATATTTTGTCCATTGTCCGAAGTGATCGTCAAGATTTGTTTATATTCTAGTCCAAAGTCTTTCATCACTTCTTCGATTACATTTTTAAGATTCTCTTTGGTCTGTCGTTCCACCATTTCATGCGCCGCTTAATTTAGAGAAAGAAAGAGTTATAATATCATAATGAAAAACAATAGGGGAAAGGGATGTAATGTTGACCTAGCTCCTACATTCGGCCTGTTTACCAAATATGTCATAAATTAAGCGATAATGATCAAAATTATGTTGCTATCAAGACGACCGATTTAGTTAGAAGGAATTCAGATATTATTAATCAATTTATTGTTGTTCAATTCCATGTAATTTTTTTATCCCTCGAAAGTTTCATACTTTATAAAATGAGTTGTGTATCTTTTCGTGATACATACTTCCAAACTTCTTATTAAACGTATCCAAGCTGTTGTACAACTAGCTAGACATTGCTTTTAGCTAAAATAGTTTATGAGTTATAGTAATCTTTTGTTGCATGTTAGGCTGAGTCAAGGGACACATACCCTTCAACATGCTTTTAGGAAAGAGAGTTTTGAAGGTTCATAGTAAACGTTATACAGGGCGGTAAACGTATGAAGTGTGAGCAGTCGCTAAGGTATTTTAGGCTAGATACTGACCCGGATATCATACATGGTTTGAGTGAAGTTTTTGACGTAGGACTACGTCTTGCAGCAATATACTTGGTGTAAAATATAAAAAAGTATGACTAGGGCACGCTACAAAAACTCGTCTTTTCTAATTTGCTTTAACGCTCTCTCAACGAGCTTTCGCCTTCATTTAAAATTAGTGTTCTATAATCTTTTCCACAGTTATTAATTGAAGGCTTTTTTCGCCAAGCACCAATGCATGAATTTGTATATTCCGTGGCAGGCACAATGATACTCTACGCCCAGGGAAGTCGAGAAATTTTCCATCTCTAATAATTCCTTGACCGGTCGGAAACTTATAATTTTGAACAACAAAAAACATAATTAAATAGTTTTGAAATGCGTTAATTTTAAAATGCAACATTCTTTTTAATTATTCATTCACTAGACGTTGCATTTTTGAATACGAGATGCTTTGAAATATGCGCTAATACTTGTTTTTCAACGTGCTCAATTTACCCCATTTTCATATGCCCAAACTACCCCACCACTCATGACATAAATTCAACCAGGATATCAAAAAAAGAATAAAAAATACCTACTAAATTTAGGGATATAAATACAATTAATTTCAACACCTCCTTGCAGTGAGACCTTTAAATTTGGACCAAAAAATATTTTTTATTGATTATCAATTTCCTTCCCCAAAACAACATTATGACATGCCACCACATTTATCAAAGAAGATGTTTGACTATATTCGATTGTTAATACTCGGTTTTAAGTATAAGTACAAAAGTAATTATTGAAAACTTTTTTCTAAATTGTTCCATCCGGCAGAAAAACCACCAGTCACCCATCAACCACAATAATTTTGTCAAAAGGTCATTGTCAAGATTATATAAGATTGCATAAAAAAACCTATTTTTTACCGATTGTTCAAGCAATGGCCCCACTAACCAAGGAAATGTCTCTATTGTCTCAATCTACAGGAAAAAATACAGATATCGCCATTTTGTAGCCATCATTTTGAAATTTCACAATTTTTTTATCTCTTTGAAATCTTGAATAATAATCCAATTGATTCGTCAAGACCGAAAGTTTGTACGCCTTTTTAATCTCCCACGAAAAAAAAAAATTGCCTTATTTTTGTCCAAATCCAGGGAAGGTCCCCTTGAGGGATAAGACCACTGTAGGGGTTCAAAAAATCGAATTTATTTTATCGTAAATGGTATCTTAGAGTCTAAAGAAAACGGGACAATCAGTTTTATACCGGACAACACTTTCCTTCGCATTATTTTAGGGGCGAAGACTTGGTGACTACGTGCCTGAAATTTATCTTCAATTGCGTTTTTCTCGAAACTAGGTTTATCCAGCTAGGCGGAAACGCAACTCATATTTCTGATAGAAAAATCGACTGGATTGTTTGGAACTTGATCGACTGGTCTTGATCGACTGGCCCTGCTACAACAAGCCATCATGTAGGCTATTCTCTCGGGGCTACCTGTTGAAGATAGTCCTGCAGACATAGGTAATCCTTGTGTCATATGCATTCAACATGAACTTTCAATAATCAAAAGAGTAGCCAAAAACATACACGCTACTGTAACAGTAAACGAACCGAATTCTCCAATCATTCATAAAAACGCACATTACGCAATTACAGCCGTTTATAGGCTTGCCAACCAAATAAGTCATTTACCTTTTCAGTACCTTTTCATGTTACACCGTCCAACGCTCTAAAAATCAAATTATGCCCATTGGCACCATCAAACACGTCACGGCGGGAGGGGTGTCGAACTATAATAAGATCCTTTCCCGGACCCAAAAACCCCTGCATACAAATTTGCAAAGCAGTAGGTATAGTTCTCATGTGTGGTTGAAATTTGTTTCATTTGTATGAGAGCCCCCCTTTTAGAGAGGGAGGAGGGGCTTTGAACCACCATAAAAACATTTCATGTCTTAAAAAACTCGTCCATTCCAAATTTGGTTCCATTTGCTTGATTATTTCTCGAGTTATGCAGAAATTTGGGTTCCATTTGTTTGAGAGCACCCCTCCCCCTTCCTCCTCATATAACGGAAGAGTCTCAAAATCACCATAGAAACATTTCCCTCCTTCAAAAACTTCCACATGCGAAATTTGGTTCCATTTCTCTTATTAGTTCTCCGAGTTATGCAAGGATTTGCGTTTCATTTGAATAGGTTCCCCCCCTTTCAGAAAGGGGAGAGGTCTCAAATCAACATAGAACATTTTTTTTGTCTTCAAAAACCACCACATACTAAATTTGGTTCCATTTGCTTGATTAGTTCTCGAGTCATGCAGAATAGTGTATTTCATTTGTATCGGAGCCCTCACCCCCCCCACCCTCTTTTAGGATGGGAAGGGATCTCAAACCACCACATGCTAAATTTCGTTCCGTTTGCTTGATTAGTTTCCGAGTTATGCAGAATATTCGGTTTTATTTGTATGGGAGCCCCCTCTTTATGACGGGGAGGGTTTTCAAGCTACCATAAAAACCTTTTTTGCCTTCAAAAACTCACACATGCTAAATTTGGTTTCTTTTGCTTGATTAATTCTCGAGTTGTGTAGAAATTTGTATTGCATTTGTATGGGAGCCCCCTTTCCAGTGAAGGAAGGGGTCTCAAACCATCATAAGATTATTTTCCGGCCCCAAAAACTTCTGCATACAAAATTTCACGCCGATCAGTCCTTCCGCTCGCGAGTTAAATCGTGACAGAGGAAACCCCAACTCATTTTTATTTATATAGATTATTCAAAAGTTAGAGGAGGGGCCAACGGCCCCTCTGCTCCCTCTGGCTACGCCTTAGATTAAACCATTGGAGAGATTGAGCATTTTCTTTTTCAGTTGTACAAGTGTTTATAATTTACTTACCGAGATGATAGATTTGGATGTTACCATCTTCATCAGCCACTGTCAAATTTATAGCAAACACAGGTTTGCCATGCCGTGTTGCCGAATCTATTTTTAAACACACTGGCTTATTGCGGAACAACGCGATTAAATGATTCCGCATTATTTCTGCCGCCCGTTCAACGATGCCCGGTAGAGTATTTCGCGAAATCTTTAAATTTACCGCCCTCCACAATGGTTCGTTTAAAAGTTTAATTGCTTGCCACTCAGGGAACCGAAGAGGGAGATTGTTCACCGTCACCAACTGGATCGTTCCAAGTAGAACAGTTTTCCTGTTGGTTTCCACCACCACTTTATTTACCTTCGCCCTTTTTGCGGGGCTTGGCTGTCCATCCCCATTGTCACTACGGAAACCACGATTCTGTTTTTCCAACCCCAACCGCCGAGCCACATCGGGATGTGCCGATATTAAATGCCTTTTAAAATTGGCGGCCACAAATGTAAT